>JASDQU010816451.1:64530-82593 GCA_032191745.1 Picea mariana
ATGCGAATGATGCAGCAGATGAGAGTCCCTTTATTCAGTAATTTTATATTTAATGAGAATGAGGGTTAGTGAGAATTTTACAGGTAGTATCTTATATTCCTTCTGCTCACTGTAAATCTTATCAAATTTACATCTAACACGAACCTAGTAATGGCAGAATTTGTACGCTAGCCATCAAACTGGTGGGAGCATTTTAACAACGTGCCATGGCTCATGAAAACTTACCCCTGGCTGCGTTCCGCGGGTACTTGACTGCCTGTCCCTCCTATTAGGTAGTTAGACATCTTCTGCATAAATTACAGTTGGTGATTATAGATGCATGCACTCCATACGGACCATTGAATGGCTCACAGACATATTATTAATAGCGGTGCATTACCTGCAACCATTTGTACCTAATGACTGTGATTTAGGAACCGGTAGATAACCGCGAGCAATCAAGAGGCTTAGGTTATGCCCAACAATTCTTGTTTGTTGTTCGTCTAATTTTTCTAGAAGCAGGGTTGTAGTGCTGCCGTAGAGTCACACCATTTCTCTTGCTTGCTTAGCATATACCTCATCTCGTTTGCACAATGACCCATGCCTAAATGGTGCGATAGAATATCCTTTACGGTACTGCTATTTTATCGTTTATGATATTCTAAAACCTGTAACTTACGCCCACCTCTGGAAATGTTAAAGATATTTTTGCTGTGTGACTGCAACCTTGAATTAATTGATTGGTTCCGACTGTGGCGTTTTGGTCACATCCCTTTGTTGCTGCGTGTAAATTTTTTTTTCCTCTGAGACAAGATTTGGGTACCCCGATTTTTCTGCAATTGCCTGATAATGGTGGTGGGAACGGCTTTCGCTACCCTTACAAATGAGTCTAACTCTGTTTGGCATCGACAGGCCTTGCATTTTCATTGTAGGCAGCGTTGTCTTCCTTTGGGGTCTTTTAAACGGTTCGGGTTTTATTTAAAAGATCATTTCATCTACAGGCGCGCTAATCTCCAGCTGGGTGCAGGGTTAGTCCCTCTGTTACACGCATGGCACCGTCTGTTCATCCTGGATGGGCGTTTTTTCTTCACGAATGTTTTTCCTAGTAACAACCCAGACCCATAGCCATTGGAAGGTATCTACCCCTTGCCCTCACGCTCAACTTAAACATAATGAGCAGTGTTATTCCCGGCCACCTCACATTTCTCCTCATACACAGACTCGGGATCCTATCTCTGTTGACCTTTATCTTTATTATTCTGATAGTCTGAAACCATAAAATCGACCGCTTCTGTCCCTTTCCTCAAATCACCGCTTTAATGGCCGCCCCGAGATGCACACTAGCCGGCTGTCAGAGGCACGGTTTTTAGAATGGGAGGCACCACCGAATGGCGCAATCGATGGCATGGTGCCAGATCACAGGCCAGGATGATCTGAGCTGTGTGTGATATTCCTGTCATTCGGGCTCTATTCTTGGTTTATTAGCACTCAAGGAGTTGTCGGTAGTATCAGGTTAATGAACTTAGTAACTGTAGTAATTTTAACTGTAGTAAACGATAGCCACCTTAATGTGATTCATTGACTTTCTGTTGCAAACTACTATAATAATTAATTGTATTGATGGTTCTGTTCTTAGGGACTGTTAATGCAACATAGGGCAGTGGATTGTCAGCATAGGTACACGAATGAAATGATTTAACTTTCTGTTGGCCACTTTTTATAATATTAAATGACTGATGGTTACTATGGGATGTAATGCGCAGTGGATGATGGCATATTGTTTCTATCGTTCATGGGTTAAAACTGATTGGTTACATTAAAGTTGTCTTTGTTCTTGAATTTTATTGTTCTGAAGAAGTTCTGTTTCCTTTTCGTAAATCTTGACAGTTACATTTTTCTTTTCATAACATTGACAATCAAACATTCTATTGAAGGTAACGGAATGCAATGTAACTTAACGAGGTGTTAATGTACTGTAAATTAAAACGAAAAAGGAGTGGCGGTCAGATTACAGCTGTCTTAGTTTTATGATATTATTACTATTGGAAGAGATCTGCTTTTCTTTTCATAAATTTGGATATTTATTTATTCCATTGAATGTAAGCGGTGTTATTACAGTTGTCTTGATTATATCCTTGTTATTGGATTAGTTCGGCTTCCCTTTCCTAAAATCTTGATAGTTATATATTCTAGTGAATATAATGGACTGCAATGTAATAAAAAGAGGTGTTAATGTGATGTCATGTAAGTAATGGAATGTGATTGTAAGAAAAGTAAGGTAGGGTTACTGCAGTATAAAATATAATATAGCATTAGTGTTAAACCACCTCAAATGAAGTTTACTGTTATTTAGTGCAAGGTTCTACACCTTAGAGGGTGATGTAATCATTATTCTATGTGCAAGGTTATGGTGCAAAAAAAAGGTAATGTTGTTAATATTGTGGAATACATAGAGATTGTAGAATGTCAAACATATAAATTGTAAGGTACTTGCATTAGGAAGATTGCTATGTTAGTTTGATAAATTCTAAATGCGAGCACCTCTTGGGTTATTGCCATGTTTTTATCATGTGAGGTCATTGAAATTTAAGGTGGAACATATAAATACGTGTAATTGTAATTTACCGCAAGGGTTAGAAATCAACAGGGTAACGCAGTTACCAGGTATGGTAAAGGACATTTTAATTTTATGATTATTCGACAAAAATAAAGCTTTGGTGATTGTAATTTATTGCAGGATTTCCGTAACATAAAATGTATAATGGGTATCATGTATGGTCAGGGTTATGGTAGTTTGTGGTTGTTAGAGAACCTTGTGACCGCGATTGATGGTTGTGTCTTTATCTTGGGCTGTTAATTTAGGGGACGTGGTGGTCCTTTTGACTATTATTTTACTTGGTTGTAATCACTCTTTTGCTTGGTCTGCTTGTGTCGGGCGGGATGTAGACACCTCCATGTTCCTTAGAACAGTGGCCAGCCCTGAGACATTAAATGGTTAAAATCGAAGGGAACCTGGGCTTGAGCGTTGCTTATGTGTCTTGGAGTTCCTAACCATTGCAGGGTAGGACGGGCAGGTAGTCAGTTCTACTTATCGTCGTGTGATCGTCGTTTATGTATGTAGTTACTTGTCATGCGTCCTTGTCGCCTTTTTATGTTCATCATGGTTGCATCTTATTCGTCATCGAGTGGCGACGCATAGTCGAATGCGTTGATTGTTTCCCTTCTACACACGCGCACACACTTTTTAAACACACACACACACAAAAGAAAATTGCACTAGTTACTAGAGTTGGGTCGTCGTAACAAGGGGGTCATTACATATGGTATCAGGGTCGATTCGACCTGCGACTTGGGATTCGCTACGGCTTTCGTTGACATGAGTTGATTTTATTATACTATTGTTGATCGAGTTGATTATGTGCGTGCATGGTAATCATGGTTAGAGGACGCCGCAGAGGCAGACGATGGGGTGCTAGGGGAGTAGGCGCGACGCCTCCAGTAGCATCCACACTTGAGGGGTCTAACCCCCAGGGAGGCGAGCAGGTTCTCGGACAGGAGCAGATCGCAGTTGGCGATGTCATGGGGATGATGATGTCTTTTAAGTGCATGTCTGAGGCACTGATCATCCGATTGGATAGAGACGAGGCCATGGGTTCTCATTAAAACTTGAGTTAAATGTGAGTTAGGGCAAGGGGGGGTCTCAAAACTCTATAAAGGAAAGGTAGGTGAGGAAGATAGGAGTAGGTGGGTTGTTAGGCATCGTTATGCTGCCGATTTTGGACTGGATTGATTGCTTGTGAGGAGTTGGGATTTTCTCAGCTAGGGTTAGAGTGGTAGTTCAGCCTTGGAGGCGAGCTGGGAAGCTAGGTATACTATCTGGATTTGTGTGGCCCCTTTGCGGCTCGGGGGGCTAAGGGGGAAGCAGAGTACCCCTGGCGATTGGCTGGGAGGTACCAGTGAGGTCTCGATGGCCGGCAAGCAGGAGCGGGACGGAGAACACAGACGACACTCGGGGAAAGCGAGTAGGCAAAGGTATGCTTCTGGTTAAATTCTAGAATGTGGTAGGATTGATGATTTAGGTCAGCATGTGTATTGAGTCGGAACTTTTAACTGTAAAATGTGTTTGGTTCTTGTTGGATTGACTGTTTTTATCGCTCCAGTATTTGTAAATATATGGAAAATGTAACTACCGTAAAAGGTTTCCTCAGCTTGGTTTAGGATTTTCGGATAATCATAGTATGTGCATGAAGCAGCAGATGAGAGTCCCTTTATTCAGTAATTTTATATTTAATGAGAATGAGGGTTAGCGAGAATTTTACAGGTAGTATCTTATATCCCTTCTGCTCACTATAAATCTTATCAAATTTACATCTAACACGAACCTAGTAATGGTAGAATTTGTACGCTATCCATCAAACTGGTGGGAGAATTTTAACAACGCACCATGGCTCACAAAAACTTACCCCTGGCTGTGTTCCGTGGGTACTTGACTGCCTGTCCCTCCTATTAGGTAGTTAGACATCTTCTGCATAAATTACAGTTGGTGATTATAGATGCATACACTCCATACGGACCATTGAATGGATCACAGACAGGTTCTTAATAGTGGTTCATTACCCGCAACCATTTGTACCTAATGACTGTGATTTAGGAACCAGTAGATAACCGCGAGCAATCAAGAGGCTTAGGTTATGCCCAACAATTCTTGTTTGTTGTTCGTCTAATTTTTCTAGAAGCAGGGTTGTAGTGTTGCCGTAGAGTCACGCCATTTCTCTTGCTTGCTTAGCGTATACCTCATCTCATTTGCACAATGACCCATGCCTAAATGGTGCGATAGAATATCCTTTCCGGTATTGCTATTTATATTATCGTTTATCATATTCTAAAACCTGTAACTTACGCCCACCTCTGGAAATGTTAAAGATAGTTTTGTTGTGTGACTGCAACCTTGAATTAATTGATTGGTGCCGACTGTGGCGTTTTGGTCACATCCCTTTGTTGCCATGTGTAAATTTTGTTTTCCTTTGAGACAAGAGTTGGGTACCTCGATTTTTCTGCAATTTCCTGGATAATGGCGGTGGGAACTACTTTTGCTACCGTTACAGACGAGTCTAACTCTGTTTGGCATCGGCAGGCCTTGCATTTTCATTGTAGGCAGTGTTGTCTTCCTTTGGGGTCTTTTAAACGGTTCGGGTTTTATTTAAAAGATCGTTTCATCTACAGGCGCACTAATCTCCAGCTGGGTGCAGGGTTAGTCCCTCTGTTACACGCATGGCGCCGTCTGTTCATTCTGGATGGGCGTTTTTCCTTCATGACCATTTTTCCTAGTAACAGCCCAGACCCATAGCCATTGGGAGGTATCTACCCCTCGCCCTCATGCTCATCTTAAACAGAACGAGCAGTGTTATTCCCGGCCACCTCACGTTTCTCCTCCTGCACAGACTCGGGATCCTATCTCTGTCGACCTGTAGCTTTATTATTCTGACAGTTTGCAACCATAAAATCGGGCGCTTCTGTCCCTTTCCTGAAATCACCGCTTTAATGGCCGCCCCGAGATGCACGCTGGCCGGCTGTCAAAGGAACGGTTTTCAGAATGGGAGGCACCACCGAATGGTGCAATCGATGGCATGGTGCCAAATCACGGGCCAGGATGATCTGAGCTGCGTGTGATATTCCTGTCATTTGGGCTCTAATCTTGGTTTATTAGCACTCTAGGAGTTGTCGGTAGTATCAGGTTAATGAACTTAGTAACTGTAGTAATTTTAACTGTAGTAAACGATAGCCACCTTAATGTGATTCATCGAATTTCTGTTGCAAACTACTATAATAATTAATTGTATTGATGGCTATGTTCTTAGGGACTGTTAATGCAACATAGGGCAGTGGATTGTCAGCGTAGGTACAAGAATGAAATGATTTAACTTTCTGTTGGCCACTTTTTATAATATCAAATGATTTATGGTTACTGTGGGATCTAATGCACGGTGGATGATGGCATATTGTTTCTATCGTTCATGTTTTAAAATTGATTGGTTACATTAAAGTTGTCTTTGTTCTCGAATTTTATTGTTCTGAAGAAGTTTTGTTTCCTTTTCGTAAATCTTGACAGTTACATTTTTCTTTTCATAACATTGACAGTCAAACATTCTATTGAAGGTAATAGAATGCAATGTAACTTAACAAGTTGTTAATGTACTATAAATTAAAATTAAAAAGGCATGGCGGTCAGATTACAGTTGTCTTAGTTTTATGATATTATTACTATTGGAAGAGATCTTCTTTTCTTTTCATAAATTTGGACATTTATTTATTCCATTGAATGTAAGCGGTGTTATTACAATTGTCTTGATTATATCCTTGTTATTGGATTACTTCGGCTTCCCTTTCCTAAAATCTTGATAGTTATATATTCTAGTGACTATAATGGACTGCAATGTAATAAAAAGAGGTGTTAATGTGATGTCATGTAAGTAATGGAATGTGATTTTAAGAAAAGTAAGGTAGGGTTACTGTGGTATAAAATATAATATAGCGTTAGTGTTAGACCACCTCAAATGAAGTTTACTGTTATTTAGTGCAAGGTTCTAAACCTTAGAGGGTGATGTAATCATTATTCTATGTGCAAGGTTATGGTGCAAAAAAAAGGTAATGTTGTTAATATTGTGGAATACATAGAGATTGTAGAATGTCAAACATATAAATTGTAAGGTACTTGCAATAGGAAGATTGCTATGTTAGTTTGATAAATTCTGAATGCGAGCACCTCTTGGGTTATTGCCATGTTTTTATCATGTGAGGTCATTGAAATTTAAGGTGGAACATATAAATATGTGTAATTGTAATTTACTGCAAGGGTTAGAAATCAACAGGGTAACACGGTTACCAGGTATGGTAAATGACATTTTAATTTTATGATATTTCGACAAAAATAAAGCGTTGGTGATTGTAATTTATTGCAGGATTTCTGTAACATAAAATGTATAATTGGTATCATGTATGGTCAGGGTTATGGTAGTTTGTGGTTGTTAGAGAACCTTGTGACCACGATTGATGGTTGTGTCTTTATCTTGGGCTGTTAATTTAGGGGACGTGGTGGTCCTTTTGACTATTATTGTACTTGTTTGTAATCATTCTTTTGCTTGGTCTGCTTGTGTCGGGCGGGATGTAGACACCTCCATGTTCCTCAGAATAGTCGCTAGCCCTGAGACCTTAAATGGTTAAAATCGATGGGAACCTGGGCTTGAGCATTGCTTATGTGTCTTGGAGGTCCTAACCATTGCAGGGTAGGACAGGCGGGTAGTTAGTTCTACTTATCGTCGTGTGATCATCGTTTATGCATGCAGTTACTTGTCGCACGTCCTTGTCATCTTTTTATGTTCATCATGGTTGCATCTTATTCATTGTCGAGTGGCGACACAGAGTCGAATGCGTTGATTGTTTCCCTTGTACACGCGTGCACACACCTTTTAAACACACACACCAAAAAAAAATTGCACTAGTTACTAGAGTTGGGTCGTCATAACTAGGGGGTCGTTACAACTTCTTCTCTGGATTGCATTAGGTGGATCATTTGATTTATTCGTCCCTGGACATCATTTGGTTCTTTTTGGGTTTCTTGCGATAGCTTCATGACAGGAACTCCTAGTGAAAGGGGAAATAATGCCTTGGTGCCGTATACCAACTGGTATGGAGACATACCAATTTCTCTTTTGATGCTTATTCTATTAGCCCAGAGTGCAAAAACCAACTTATTGTGCCATGATTTCTTGTTTTCTTGTAGTTTCTTTCTGAGAATGTTCACCAGAATTTTGTTAGAAGACTCAGCTAGCCCATTTCCTTACAAATAATAAGTCGTCGAGTGTCCCAGAGTAATGCGATATTGATTGCAAAAATCTATGATCCTTTTGGATCTGAAAGCCGCTGCATTATCAGCTATAGATTTTCTGGGGCATCCAAAATGAGACAAAATTTTGGTTTCTAAAAACTTGATGATGACAGAGTCAGTAGCTTGCCTGCATCGTACAGCCTCGATCCACTTGGTGAAGTAGTCTATGGCCATGAGGATCCATTTGTGTTGGCCCGAGGATGGTGGATGTATTTCTCCAAATAAATCTATACCCCATTGTTGGAAAGGAGATTCAACAAAGATGGGTTTCATAGGGAGTGGCAGAAGCTTCCTTTTACCTTCAAAAATCTGGCACTTGTCGCAAGAAGTAACCTTCTAGTGGACGTCATCACACAGAGTAGGCCAGTAAAAACCATCTCTCAGAATCTTGTTAGTTGTGGTCTTCCATCTCAGGTTCTCACCACAGTCTCCTGCATGAAAATCTTGAAGAACTTTGTCAGCTTTGTCTTTTAACAATCAATTAAGCAGGATATCACTAGGATCTTTCCAATAGAGATTGCTATCTAAAATACAAAATTTCAATGCTTTCAATTTAATAAATCTAGCTTTAGTCTTAGTCAAACCTGGAGGAGCTTGTAAAATTTGGAATACAAAAATGAGGTCTGCATACCAAGGGGAGTTTAAGAATGCCTCTTTTATGTTTGGAGTCGCCTGCTCTTCCGGTCCATCTATTGTAGCCAAAAAATTAATATCTAAAGCATGAAAATTATACTCGGCCATTAGTTTGGCCAAACCCTGTCCTTTGATCAATTTAGTAGGTTTTATTTCAATGTCGTATTCTAGAATAACCACAATCCATTTTTCTCTTCTACCATCCAGATTATCCTGGGTCAGGATATCCTTAACCACTGTGTTTGGGACGTATGCAATTGTGTGAGAGTGGAGAATATAGAATCTAAAATCTTGTATATCCTTTACCAGAGAAAAGGCTTGTTTCTCCAGAATGTTATAATTCAACGGTGCGTCTCTTAAAGCTTTGTGGAAAAATGCTATGGGTTGCTCGTACCCTTCACTGTTTTTCTGCAATAGCATAGCTACTATGGTGTGCTCAGATGTGAAGGAGAAAAGAAGAAAGTATTTGGTATAATTTGGGCTAATCAGAACTTGGGCTTGGGTGAGAGAAAGTTTCACATGCTCAAATGACTGTTTGGAATCGACATTCCATTTGATTTTTGTGTCTTTTTTCAACATATTGGTGATATTCCTGAGAAGTTCGGCCAAGTTTGGTATGAATCTTCTAAGGAAATTTATTTTTCCAATGAAAGATTGCAGTTCTTTGATATTCCTAGGGTGTTCCACCTTCTGGATGGCTTCTATCCTGCTAGGATCTATTTTAATTTCATCTTTTGAGATTATGTGTCCAAGTAGTTTACCTTCCTCTAACTCGATCTATTTTAATTTCATCTTTTGAGATTATGTGTCCAAGTAGTTTACCTTCCTCTAACTCGAAAAGGATTTTCTTAGGATTCAATGAAATCCCAAATTTTCTGCACTTCTCAAACACACATCTGAGGTGGAGAAAGTGTTCCTTGTCAGATTTGGAGTAAACAGTTACATCATCCAGATAAATGACTATAAATCTCCCAGTCTCGTCCACAAAAGAAATATCCATTTCCCTTTGAAAAGTAGCCCCAACGTTCATCAGACCAAAAGGAATCTTCACATACATGAAGGTTCCCCAAGGTGTGGTAAAATCTTTCTTCTCTTGATCTTCTGGATGAACCAGAACTTGGTTGTAACCAGAGAAACCATCTAGTAAGGAGATCCTACTGGATCCAACCACCTTTTGTAAAATATGGTCCATTTTGGGAAAAGGGTAATTGTCTTTGAGGGAGAATTTGTTCAGATTTCTAAAATCTATTCAGAGTTTGATCTCACCAGTTTTCTTCCTGGTCGGAACTAGGTTAGAAACCCATTCGGAAAATCTCAAGGGGACTATAATCTTTGCATCATAAATCTTTTTTATTTCTTTCTCTATCAGGGGAAGCAACTTGGGATTAATTCTCCTAAGTTTATGTCTGAAAGGTTTGTGTTCTTCTTTTATAGGAATCCGATATTGTATGATACTTGTGTCATAGGATTTTAAGTCCTCATAGGCCTAGGAAAAAACATCTATATATTCCTTAAAAAGTTCAATGTATTTTCTTTTTTGCTCTGGTGGCAGAGATTTAGACAATTTTATTATTTTAGGGTTTTCTTTTGTTCCTATGTTGCAATCTTCAACCTCTTTACCACTAGATTCAATTTTAGGTTTTTTGGCTACATCGTTAAAATCAAACATGCCTTCAAATGAAACTAAACCTCTAGGTAACACATTATTTTTCAATTGAAGAATATCAGAATCTATATCATTTTGATTGAATTCTTCAGCATCTATTTTATTTACACTACCATTCTAAAAGACAGATTTATTTACAAATTCGTCATCATTTTCTAAATATATGTTTGTACATTCAAAATCATTCTTACATTGCAAAAAATCTTTGATTTGATTGTCATTTCCAAATACCTACCAATATCTGATGTTATCAATAACAATTGATCTTCACTTAACCTCCACTGTGTACTTGCGAGTGGGATGAAAAGGGATTTTACATGTAGTTGCTGACGTAGCCAATCCGTCTGCAAGTATATTTTGTCCCCTAGGCATTACCTGCAAGTCAATCTCAGTAAAGCATTGAAGAGCATCTATAACAACATTGCTATAGGCTCTAAGTCTGGGATGTTTTCTTGGATAGTCACCTTTGATTTGCTTGATAATCAATTCAGAATCACCCCTTACCATTATCTGCTTGGCACCAACTTTCTTCAATAATTTCAGGCCGAGCATCAAAGCCTCGTACTCGGCTATGTTGTTAGTACATTGGAAGTTCAGTTTGTAGGAATGATTCTCAAAATAATTTTACCTTTGGTTATGCAACCAAACTCCGGCTCCAGCTCCTTCTTTACTCACAACACCATCGAAGTCCATGCTCTAGAAATCTGCTGGCAACTCCTCATTCTCTTCAATCATGGGGTTTCTTACTTTGACAACTGCTTTATCATCCTTCGGATCAGGTGCATCATCCTCCAGTTGTTCGATTTGTTCTTCAAATTCACCATCGTTGTATAGAATAAAAGATTCCATATTAGAGTGTGAGGATTATAGTGGGTAGTTGTGTGTCTTTTCCTGGCTTCTAACCATATAATTCATCAGTGTTTCCCTGTACAACATTCTTTGTTGTCTAAAAACCAGAATGTTGGCATAAGACATATCTAGTTGCAGGGTTCCTCTCAATTCATCTTCCCAAGACCTCATCTTCCCAAGACCTCGATAGCAACATACCATACTTGGGGGGAATATCTGACACGACAATATCCATCACCATACTTTTCGTTGGGATTTGAGCCAAGGTGATGCATAAGTCTTTGATCAGGATTATACATTTGACTTTGCTGGAGTCGAAAGAATGAAAATATTTGTAGGGTCTGGTGACCTTGAGTCCCAAATTTTCCATCACGTCTTTGGGCATTAGGTTTTGAGAGGCACCTGAATCCAACATAGTGTTGTGTAATATCAAATCATGGATGTTTAGGCTGATGTAAAAAGGGGCCATGACACCATTATCAGTTTGACCGTCAACTTCAGGACCAAGCAGGAGCTGAGGTTGATCATTGGCAAGGTTTACTGTGTCAGAGTGGTGTACAGATCCAACATTCAAAGATTTGGTACCTATCTTGGGTTCGATGCTTAAATATTTTATCACCTGAGACCTGTAAGTGTTCTTGTTCATCAGCTCAAACAAGGGAATGGGAATCTTTAATTTTGTTAGTTCCCCTTCAAGGTTGAAAGGAGCGGTGGTTTTGTTTAAGTTCTGTACTTCTGATTTATCGATAGAAGATTTGTGGCCATGTGCATCTGTTTTAATGGTTGATGAAACTTCAATCCGACTTGTTCTTTTAAAAATTTTTGGAGTTTTTTGCGTAGGAGATTCAACATCATTTCACCTAGGGACTTTCTTGGGAGGGTTTTCTGAGGTTTCCTTGGTTTCAATAGCCTTCTTCAGAGAGTTCTGATTTTCCTTCTTGCTTCTCAAGTTATACTTCCTGTGAACCACCATTATAGCATTCTCAAAGGCTTGTTGTTATGTTTTCTCAGCTTCCTCATTTACCTCTGTTTGTGAAAGGAGAAATATTTCGTGCTCTTCCTGGGTGAGAAAAATGGATTCATGATCGTGATCATGATCACCCATTAGGTTTATATGAGTTTCATCAAAATCCTCAATTACTTCCTCCCCGTCATCAGCATAATTCTCCTGGAAAGGTAGTCTAACTTGCTGATCAGGTCCCCTTTGGTCTCTAGGATCTCTCTACCTGATCTGAGGTGGATTTCTTCTAAATTTTGGGTTTCTAATTTGAGGGGAAGCTTGGTTCTCCCTAGGTGGGTTCCTGTCAGTTATGGTGAGTCTCTCCATCATTTTCTCCATATCTCTGGCAAGAGAATCTAATTTGGCATCTGATGAGGAAGTAGAAGGTTCATCTTTGATGGCGACCCTCTTTTCTGTTCTCTTTCTGGCCCTTCTGGCCAAAATATTTGCTTCCACACTGACAACACTTCTTTGCATGTCTTCTAGAGTAGTTGTATTTCTTTCTCTCAACTGATATGACATGTTAGTGTCAAAGACATCAAGGAATTTTATTAATGCCAAACCTTGTGGTGGTTTGATATTAGCAGGGATAACATTGTATAGATTGTTGAAACGAGTGCAGTAATCCTTCACTGTCTCTCCTTAGTTCCTTCTGATGTTCTCATACTCTGACAAAATCTGGAGAGGATTTTTCTTTACCTCCCACCTGTCAAGGAAAGTTCGATGAAAGACAACAATATCAATAATGGTAGCAACACGTAAGGTTTTGAACCACTTTTTTACTTCTCCAGTCAGACTTTGTGCAAATAATCTCATCTGCACATCAGCTTCATCTACTTCTTGCAGGTCAAAGTAATCGTTCATTTTTTCAACATGTTGTTGTGCATTCAGGGGACCAGTATTATCAAACTGCAGGAGTCTGGTTTGATAATCTTGAGGCATGTCATGTAAAGGAGAAACCAATACCAATGGAGCATATCTTGCTACCATTATTAGTGGAGGAGGCTGAAAAACAACCTATGTGACAGGAGAGGTAGTGACTGAAGCTATAGAAGATGAAGTTCGACAGACTGCTGAAGATGGAGTTTGTCTAAGGCTTGACCAAGGTTCGTAACTAGGTATTCAAACTTATCAGTCTTGGGGTGAAAACGTTGATCAACTTCAGCTCTAGGAGAGAGTATTTCAGGGGTCCTGGGCTGAAAAACGGTTTGATCTAAGACCGTTTTACTGACAAAACAGTCAGATTTTGTCCTGAAAAGTTTTGGTTGAAAGGATATATCAGACTCAAGGTCTAGATGAACAACTAACTTCTTTGGGATGGAAAGGGACATTGGAAGTGGGTTGTTACTCATTGAAATCTCTACAGTATTTTTCTTCCTGAGTAATCTTTGGAGATTATCTATTGTTATTGCAGGTTCTGGGTCAGGATGAGATCTAGTAAAAATTCTTTTGGGAGCTACAAATGTTGATTTTATTGTTCCTTTTGGAGATTTTTAACTATTGCATACAAACTTTAACAACCTCTGAACGTTATTTCTAGATAATATTTAGGGTTTGTGATTCTTTCAGAAATAAAGTTATCTTTGTCTAGGGGAAGGAAATCAAGGGATGGAAAGTTTGTTCGGTTCTTCCCCAGTATGATCACCATTTATGTTATCACTTTGTAAATTCCCATAGGTTGTTGTGAGGCAAGAAGAAATTTATCAGAGGTAACCTTAACCAACCACTTTGAAACTGGGAGCTAGCCCTACCAGTTTTAGAGAGGGATATCTTTGTAAGATTTATATTTGTTTGGATTTTCAGACCTTAGGCTAGTTAAAAAAAAATAGAACTGAGTTGTTTGTATTGTTTTTTAATAAAATGGTTGAATGTCAGTTACGCTTCCTTTGGGTTATGGGGTCTGTTTTATAAAATGGAGGTCAAAGGACAGTGTTTGGAAGATTCGTTTTACAGGGCGAGATAGTGCAACTGCTAGATCCTTTAGGAATAAAATGATGTATTGCTGCAAATAATGTGAGGTATCTGTTAGAACAAAGAAGAATTTAAGAATTTCTTTGTTATAACATCAGAAGGAAACCATTTAAATATATAAAAGATTAAGAACAGAGTACACAATGGAAAATTCTGCAACTTTAACTTCTTTTAAAGATTAGATTAGAACAAAAATATGATAACTAAGAAAGAAAAACTTTTTATGAAGACAGAGGAAACTTCACCAATAGCTAACACGCAGGAATCCTGTGAAACGTCTCTTTGTATCACTGGAATAACCTCTTGATAAAAATTATAATGATTACAACTTGCTTGGGTGTAAAGATCAAACCTCAATACTTATATGTTTGAAACATTTATAATCAAAGTTACAAACGACCATGTCATTAATGATCAGGATGTGGAAGAGTTTGAGTCTAACTAACTAGCTAATAGGATGCAAAAATGTAGTAATTGATGATGATGTGTCGAATCTCTCATGTTTATTTTGGGGAAGACCATTGGTGAGTCATTCAGATGAATTTGACTGCACTGGACGCTGAGTT
The DNA here is from genome assembly GCA_032191745.1 of Picea mariana. Classification (NCBI taxonomy): domain Eukaryota; kingdom Viridiplantae; phylum Streptophyta; class Pinopsida; order Pinales; family Pinaceae; genus Picea; species Picea mariana. The sequence goes on from JASDQU010816451.1 coordinate 79,080, forward strand.
GGAAGAGACCTTTACCTTTACTCAATCAATTTGCACAACTCATCCCATCTTTGTGTGCTTGGGATGGTAACTTTCAAAAGCCGACAGTAGATTTCATCCATCTCAATGTACCTAGAAAAAGTCGGCTTGGTGAGGAAAATGTACTTGATTTCATGCTGTATGTTGAGGTCGGGTTGCAAAGTCTCCAAGAATGCTTTGCCCGTGAAGTTGTCCTGTATCCCTGAAAACCTAGAACTTTCTTTGGCCATGGTGGTAATCTTTTTCTTATAATCAGATAAAGTCATCAATTTATCATTTAGGACAAGTAGGCCATGAATGCCCTTTTTCTGTAAGGCTTCAAGCTTGTTAAAAGAACTCTGAAATCCAATGTCCATGTTATGAGCTTTCTCCTCCAACTGCAACATTAATCCTCTTTTAGTCAACACTCTTTTTACTTCGAGGATAGTCCATGTTTTGTCTTCAAATTTCAGTTCTTCAAGCTCTTCCTTGGTTTTTTAATTTAGAAAATTGATGATCTCATTGGCTGCCGAGGGCATTTCATCCAGTTCTCTTCTTATCCTGTCAATGGCTTGCCTGGTCTTTAGCACTGGATCCTGTTGTTCAAACATGATTTTCACCATGGGCCATATCTCATTTATGGAATTAGAGATGTCTGTCCAGATATTTTCCTTAGCCTCTGCAAATGTCTTTCCTGCCACTGTTTGTTTCTGGAGCTGTTGTATTTCCTGCTTAAGCTTCTCTAATGCTTGTCTCTCAACATTGTATCTTGTTTGGAAGGAATACTTGAGTTCCTGGAGACTTTCAACCTCCATTTTCAACCTATTGATTTATGTTCCCTGCAGAGTCATCTCCTCCATGGACTTTGCTAGCTCCACAGTCTTTTCCAATGCTGTCAATGGAGTTGTCGATGGAATTTCTACTGTAGTGGTCATTGGCATAGTTGTTGTATTGACTTCTGCCAGGGGAACTACACTCAATGGAATAACTTCCATTAGGGTTGATTGCTCCTTATATTTCAATAAGCTTTCCAATTCTTCCTCCATTTCCTTTATCTGTGCATTTTGTTGCATGATTAGCTTCAGACATTCCTCTTTCTCATCTTTTTCCTCAGCTATTTCTTTAGCTTGTGAATCCTCTGTTGGTGGCAATTTCAACTTTTTTCTTAGAGATGCAATTCAACATTCTTTTTCTTTATCATCTCCTCTATTTCTTTTACATTAGAGGGATCATACTCAATCTTGAGCACCAACTCCTCTAAGGATTTTATTCTGTTATCCTTTGCAAAAGAGGATATCTTTTCCAAATTCAATTGGGTCTGAACATTGTTTAGAGATACCTGTAACTTTGTTGTTGTAGAGGAAGCATGTGCTAATGTGGAGAAAACCATTTCTCCAGTCTGTCTGTGCAAATCCATTTGATCAGCTGGATGAACTTGTTTGGTGTCAAAAACAATAGTTGAACTTTTGTAGTCAATGATCTCTTTAGGTTGAGGCACCTGTTCTTGCAGAAATGCCAGATGCATTATTCCTTTCTCTGTGTCAAAAGCTGACAATAGTCTCTATTGTACTGTGGAGGTTTGCTTCCAGAACTGAGCGTAAGTGTTGTTGGCCAACATCTGGTTCTTCTTTTTAATCATGTTATATTTTTGGAAAATGCTTAGGTGTACAACTCCTTGTGAAGTTTGGGTGGTCACAGCTATATACGTTTTCTTATTTGAAGAAGGAGTGGAAGCCACCTGATGTTTTCCCTCAAACACTTTGGTAGAGTAAGGCTCTTCCTCACCAGACTTGTGAATAGCATGAGTGGTTTTGGATCTTTTGCTGTATACCTGAAAATGTTCTGCTGATACCTCAACGATTGAAGGAGAGGTATCCATTCTTGGCCTTTTTTCCTTTGGTATCTGTGGAGTGGTAGTCTGTGAAAAAGAAACTAAAGGAGCTTCCTGTTGTTCAATATCTACCAAAGTATTTGCCTCTCACTCTGTCTGGTTCACATACTTTTCAATTTACGGTTTGAGGGTGTGGGCATAAGGTGAACTTTTATTTTTGGTTCTCATTCGACATTTCTCTGCAATGATCCCTCTTGGATTATAATAAAAAATGAAACTGGTGTTGAATTTCATTTCCATTAATAGTTTATTTGCCTCTTCCCCAGCAACTCGACTGTTGCAGATAAACGGTCCTATTTGCCTTTTAATCCTCATCTGATTTTTTTTCTTCAGAGACACAAAATGAATGTCATCTAAATTTATCATCTAACGAATATAGTCTAGTGCAAATATTTGAATAGGCACGTACTTGGGCAATTTTTATGGAACTAGTTCACACCCATACACTCTAATATCGGTGTGATTCTGATAAAGGAACCAGTCCCCAGTCTTTGCGAGATCCGAAAGGTACAAAACTCTTTGGATATCCTCATTTATCCTCAGTTCTTGTATTCCACTGAGCATGCTGACTACTGGGTGTTAAAACAACTCGATGAACTGTTTGAAACTGAATTCAGTGGAATTTCTTCTGAGCAAAGACTTCCATAAAGTTACTTCTTGTGGTTTTTCGTCCTTGTCCATTTTCTGCATGAGAAAAGGAAATTTGTCTTCCTGATAGAACATAAACATGTAGGCTAGTATTGAAGAATACAGAAACATGCCTTATGTAGGGAAATTTTCCAGTTGCTCATGTAGGTTTTCTGCTAAGAAACCGTTGAAATCAATCTGGGTGGCAACTTTCTCTTCAACAGAGAAAATGGATATGAATCCTTGGATAGGTTCATCCACCCATTCGTTTGAGAAATAACCGAGCAAACAACATAGTGTGGAGATGATATGGTTTCCCTTTTCGAAAAATATGGAGGAATCATAGGTCGGATTCTTCTTAGGAAATTGGGCATCTTGTGGAAGAAATGGCTCAAAAATTTGTGCTCTTTGGGGAAAAGACAGGTTCTGATACATTTCAGTCAATATTTCAATTGTGAGAGGAGAACGAGGTTTGGCTCTGGGCACCTGCATCATCTGATCAAGGGCTTCAGGTGTAATAAGGAAAAAGATTTCTCCAGATGAAGATACTATGGTTCTCTGATCAGGGAGGTAGTGCACTTGGAATTTGAGGGAGAATTCGGGAAAATGATGGACTCGGGGAAAAAGATACAGGGGGAAACCTGAATCCTAGAGCCCAATTTCATCACTCTGATCGATGAAGATGTCTTTAAACCACGACTGTAGCTCAACAAGTTCGAATTCGGACTTGGTTTCTGAGATTAAATAGTCTTTGTCTTCTAATGGGATCTGGTCGAGATCGATAGGAGGTGGGAGGAAATGATTTTCCTCTACGTTTAACTTTTTACTTATGGGCGCCATTATTTTCCACAGGTACCTGCACACTGAAAAAATGTGAGTAGGTGAAAGCTATGGTTGGATGAGATGTTGCAGAGGTGAAGAAAAATGAATCTATGATAGGTAGGGAGTGTGACTGAAATGCAAATGGCCAAAACGAGGTTGGAATTTAGTGAAGGAGTG
>JASDQU010816452.1:21118-36903 GCA_032191745.1 Picea mariana
CCCCCCCCTTCTACACATCCCTGAACATACATGATAAAGTGTTGCATAACTGCCTCATGGATTTAGGGGCTTCCCATAACCTTATGCCAAAAATAGTCACGGAAGAATTGGGACTGGAGGTGACAAGAACTTATTATGATTTTTATTCTTTCGATTCAAGGAGAGTGCAGTGTCTAGGAGTCATCAAAGACATGGTGATTTCCCTGTTTCAGCTGCCCATGAAAAGTGTGGTCATGGATATTGTGGTAGCCGACGTTCCCCCCAAAGTTGGTATGCTGTTGTCTAGATCGTGGATTAAAAAACTTGGAGGGACACTACAGATGGATCTCACATATGCCACCATTTTGGTCTTCGGAGGGGAACAAAGGAGATTATACAGAGAAGCCCATCTAGCCTATATTGTCAGTGATGAAGCAGACCCTACCAATCACCCCATCTTTTCACTTGACACCGACTTGGGGTCTAGTTTGCTGCAGCTTATCGATGCCCCTGAAATCTCTTCACTAATCATAAAACATCCCAGTCCTGATCATCCGATTTCCCCTCAAAGCCCCTCTGTGTGGAAGATGTTTTTTGATGGAGCTTCTTCTAGTGAAGGCACTGGCACCGGAGTGGTTTTCATATCACCTTGTCAAGAAGCCATGTCCCTGTCATACAAGCTGGAATTCGAAGCCACCAACAATGTGGCAGAGTATGAAGCTCTTGTTCTGGGTATGAGGGCATCAAAGGAAATGGGAATTAAAGAGATAGCAATATTCGGAGATGCTGAGTTGATTATTCAGCAGGTAAGGAATTCCTATCGTGCCAATAATCCCCGGCTCAGAAATTATCGGAATGAAGTATGGGACCTTATTGATAATTTCTTCTTGGCTTTTAACATTTCTTTCATTCCGAGGGGAGAAAATACTTTGGCCGATTCTTTCGCTGTCTCAGCCTGTATGCTCAAATTTCCCCTGCCGCCTATGGTAAAAAATGATGTTGATATAAGATATAGGCCCTTAGTGCCGAACAATGTCAAGCATTGGAAGGTGTTCGAGGATGATCTAGAGCTCGAAAGGTTTCTCAAATCAATTGATGAATTTTTTGCGTTGCATATTGACCAGGATCCCAGCCTGAAAGGTGACCCTCGTCCTGAGGAGTTTTTAAATAAAATCGCTAATCATCAGATCATTCAGCTGCCTAGCAATCACATTCTGAGAAGACTTGTCCCTTTAGAAAGATTGTTCGATGGGAATGATGTGCCATTAAGGGGCAAGGTCTCAATTGAAGATGTCGATACAACCGGATGCAACATTGGTTCACAGGAGGAGCCTAGATTCGTCAAATTGTCAAGCAGCCTAACCAATGAACAGAGGGCCGAGTACACGGAGTTGCTGAGAGAGTTCGCCGATGTGTTTGCATGGATATATGAAGACCTCAAGACGTATGACACATATGTCATCAAGCACAAGATCCCATTAAAGGAAGAGGCTAGGCCATTCAGGCAAAAGCTAAGACAGATAAACCCCATGTTGCTTCCCGTCATGGAGAGGGAAGTAAAAAATTTGTTGGATGCACAAATCATTGTCCCCTTGAGATATTCCGAGTGGGTGGCCAGCTTGGTCCCAGTAAGGAAGAAAAGCCGAGAAATCAGAGTCTGTGTTGATTTCAGGAATCTCAACAGAAGCTCAAAGAAAGACAATTACCCCCTACCTAAGATGGAACACATACTGTAGAGGGTAATTGGTGCATCCAGGATATCCATGATCGATGGGTTTTTTGGCTATAATCAAATATCAGTCATGCCTGAGGACAGAGAAAAAACAACCTTCACCACTCCTTGGGGCACATTCATGTATGCCAAAATGCCTTTTGGGTTGATGAATGCAGGGGCAACCTTTAAGCGAGCTATGGATATAGCCTTCATCAGGGAGAAAGATCAGTTTGTAGTGTTCTATTTGGATGACATCACAGTCTTCTCCAGGTCAGACGAGGAGCACCGTTGCCACTTAAGGAGAGTTTTCTCGAAGTGCCGGAGATTTGGTCTTTCTCTCAATCCCAAAAAGTCCATGTTTGCTATGCAGGAAGGGAAGTTATTGGGACATATAGTATCGGCAGAGGGAGTGAGAATTGATCCCAGCAGGGTGGAGGCAATTCAAGCCTTGTCACTTCCTAGGTCTAAAAAAGAGGTTCAGGCCTTTTGGGGGAAAATTAATTTTCTAAGGAGGTTTGTCTCAAATTTTTCCGAGCTAGTGAAACACATCACGGCCATGCTCAGTAAGGGAAATGAAGTGAAGTGGACTGCTGAGCCCAGGGCCTCTTTTGACCAAATAAAAAGGGCATTGATTGAGGCACCTGTGCTAACCAACCCTGACTATTCCAAAGAGTTCCTAATCTTATCCTTTGCTTCTTTTGATACAATGGCGGCGGTCTTACTGCAGAAAAATGAGGAAGGGCATGAGCAACCCATTGCCTTCTTCAGCAGGGCACTAAGAGACATAGAGAGCAAGTATGAAATCATGGAGAAGCAGGCCTATGCCTTAGTGAAAGCTCTTAAAGCTTTCAGAGTCTATGTCTTGCATTCAAAAGTAACAACATATGTTCCTTCAGCTTCCATGAAGGACATCCTTGTGCAGCCCGACGTAGATGGGAAAAGAGGCTGATGGATCGCTAAAATTCTGGAATTTAACTTAGAGATAAAACCCACCAAGTTGGTTAAGGGGCAAGGTTTAGCCAAGCTACTGGCTAAGTCCAACTGCGAAGCCTTGGGAGTTAGTTTCATCAATACTCGCCCAGGATCTCAGCAAACTGAATCGCCCAGCCAACGCTCTCAAGATGTTTATTGCTGGCAGAATGTGCCTGGTATCGTGACATTCTGTATTTTCCGCAGGAATTGAAGCCCCCCGATGGAATGGGAAAAAGAAAAGCAAGGGCTCTAAAGCTCAAGGCAGTCAGGTATTTCCTCATCGACCAAGCCTTATACTGGAAAGACTCTCTAGGGGTATTTCTGAGATGCCTGGACCCGCAGGAGGCCCAGAAGGTTACACTTGATTTTCATAGCGGCCTTTGCAGAGGTCAACATTTCTGGAAGACCACAGCTGACAAGATACTCCGAGCTAGGTATTACTGGCCCACTTTATTCCCCGGTGTTTGCAGGGAGATCAAAGCTTGCATCAAATGCCAAAAGTTCTCAGGAAAACAACAGCTCAAATCGCTGCCATTAAAACCCATAGTAGCTTCGACACCTTTTCAGCAGTGGGGGTTGGACTTCATCGGAGAAATTCATCCTCCCTCAAGTGGTCAGCACAGATGGATCCTGACTGCAACAAATTATTTCACCAAGTGGATAGAAGTTGTCCCCACCAGAAGTGCATCACACAAAGTAATTATCAGCTTCCTGGAGGACATCATAGCCCGATTTGGCTGTCCCAGTAGGATCATCACCGATAATGCTGCTTCTTTCAAATCTGAACCTCTAATTAAGTTCTGTGAGCAGTTCCAGATCTTGCTAATTCACTCCACCCCCTACTATCCCCAGGGCAATGGTTTAGTGGAATCCTCTAACAAAATCCTAATAAAGATCATCAAAATATTGTTAGAGGATAACAAAAGAGCCTAGGATTCAAAGTTGAAATTTTCTCTGTGGGCCGATCGTGTCACAACGAAGAAGTCTATGGGAACTTCGCCATTTCAATTAGTCTACGGAGAAGAGGCAGTTTTCCCTACTCATATTGCCTTACCTGTGGCGAAGTTCTTTCAAGACTACGAGGGAGAACCAGATCATATGATCAGAAGAATTCATCAGATAGTGGAAGGGCAATAAATCAGAGAACAAGTGAGGGACACATCTTATAGTCATCAACAGAAGATCAAACAGGCTTTTGACAGAAAGATCAAGAAAAAGGAGTTGGAGATCGGGGATTTGGTATTTAAGTTGGACGTACCCAGACAGGATAAAGGCAAGCACAGCAAGTTCGACACGCTATGGATCGACCCCTTCAAAATCTCTAAGATTTTCTCCAACAACACATACGGGTTGTAGGATCTGGAGGGTGAAGAGGTTTTCAACAGCCCAGTGAATGGGCATTTTCTGAAAAAATGTTTTATTTGAGCCTTAGACGGCCCCTTTGTTTGTAATATTGTCCTTTTTACCTTTGTGTATTCTCTTTTTACATGTTATCGACTTAATAGGTGACTCCATAGCCCAATAGCAAGGCACTGAAGCTGCAGAAGGAGTTCTTAGAGCATCGCAGGGACGACTCTATCCCCCATGGAGCCTAATGTTAACGATATTTCTTGTCTCGAGATTAGGCATACCTTGGTCTACAGTTTGCACGGGAAGCACTCGAGCGTAACACGAGAGAATCTCGTTTTTTAGCGGCAAGTCAAGCGAGCAAGCGAAGTTTTGCCATCGACGGCCGAGATCCATCCATAGAAGCAGATCGACGGCCATCGAGTTTTCGGGGCCGACCAGTTGCCCAGGGTTTAGCAAGGGGATGCGCCATGGGTCAAAACGAATCTGGACCGTCCGATCTTGGGACAGGTGGCAAGCCTGTCAACATATCGCAGATTGGGGTTTCGAGGAGCAGGCACCCCTCGTTTCATGCATTTGGAAACACCGAACCCCGAATTTTCGATAGCACCCAGGATCAGGCCCATGGTTCTGGTGCCTGGTCGTAAGAGAATAGGCCTGGAGGAGGGGCGTTTATGTTTGTCATTTGGCTACTCGGGCCCTGAAGCGTCAAGCTAAATCTCAGAAAGAAGGCATTGTGATACTCCAGATGCTGATTCGACGTGAGCTAAATCCCAGTACCTGTTGGAGATTAATGAAGAAAAGAGAGGGTGGTTCAAAGCTCACCTTGCTCAGTTATTGCAGAGTATGGAGGTCCTGATCGAAAATCTGCCCAAGAGGGTCCCCTGTACCATTTCTCCTCAGGGAAGCCACACCAAGTCTTCAAATCGCCAAAAGAACCTGCACATGCCAAGTCAACATTCAAAGGGTTTAGCTACCTCTGGCACAGGCCATGCCTAATTAAGGTAGCGTATGACAGAGCGATGCAGGCCAGATTTGATTGAGGCGACGCCATCCATTGAAAGTTCTGAGATGCCTCTGCTGGGCGAAAGGAAGGGAAGAGTAGATGTAGGCATTTTTGCCATTTTGTAATGATTGATGGTAGAGCAGAGCTCCCTACTGTAAAGTTTTAACAGATATTCTAGTTTGTTGGTGATGCATCTGTATATGAGATATATTGTTTTATGACAAACAATTTTTCTTACTCCATCTAATTTCCGTCTCATGCTAAGAGAGTTTGTGATTGACTGATTCGCGCGAATTATTGCAGTTATGTTATGATAAAAGATTTATTGTTGCATTATTGCATTCTCTGGCCTTGCATTTGAATGTGAGATGATATTGCGTTTGGACGTCTTCTTCCTAAGCCTGTTAGAAACCCGATGTTAATAACATATCTCTGCTTTTCTCTTATATAAGTTTTCCACCTGTTCACCCTTTACTGCAGCTCATTGCCTGAAGTTTATATAAGACCTCACTCACATATGCACGCCTGGCCTAGTTTTGGAGTTGGAATGATATTGTTTTGAATTGGCTTCCATTCGGTCACCCCATCTATAAACCACTGTGACATAAAACTAATGGGCGTCGGGCTCTCCTCCTGCTAGCAATCCAGGAGTGACTTCCGTCGCCAACAGACAGAACACCCAACTATCAGAGCAATTTATCCATTCGTTGTCTCCCCCCACGACCAACTAAACCCCACTACCACGAGGAATGTCGTTGCCCTGATTCCACCCTGCTTGGATGGTTAAGCAGGTCGACCCCTCCAGTCCACATATCTCTCTGACCACATTTATGCGGATGTTCAGCTAAAAGCACAGAAAGAAATTTAAAGAAAGAATAAAATAGTAGTTGGTATATTGATGTAAGACTCGACCTCAGTCCCCTTGCAGAATCAATTCCACAAACACGAAGACAAGAACACTACAAACCCTGAAGCTAGTGATTGAATATATCATGTGTAAATCTACTACCGACCACAACAACAAAAAAAACCACAGAACCCTAGTGATGCTTTATTTAGGGAAAATGGAGTACCAATTTTTTCTTCTCTAGTTGCCTAGTGAATGAATAAGTACTTTAGCCAATCTTACCATTATTAGACAAGGATCAACCGGGGTTTAAAAATAATGTGTATTGCTCAAGGATGTAGTAAAACAACCCCAGAATAACTTTTAGAAAGAAATTGTTCCCCCTTCTTACAGTGCGGGAGGAGCCTGCTTTACAAAGATTTGTTGACCATCAGAAGTTTGTCTGAGGAGAATTGCACCATCGCTTCGGATGACATTGAGGATGCACAGTACTCTACTCCATGCATACCCCCTGATGAACTCTTAATTGACTATTACCACAGGGTTTGATGTATCCATTATCAAGTAAAGTTCTCCTAAATGTTAGTTCAAAGAACAAAAATCCGAAGCCCTATTTTTACTCAAAGAATGGTCGTTTCCTACCAATGGATTCCAAAACTCGAACGGAGGATAGAAATTTAGCTCGAATATTTCCATTTGAAGATGGCCCTCCATACCTCCTCTTTCCGACCTAGATAATTCTCTTCCATAGCTGCTAAGAATATTTGAAAACCTAAAACGCCAAATAAACGTGTCAATTCCAGCGTTCCAGGGGAATGTTCCAGGGCTTTTTTCTCTTTCATGCAGGTTCCCCACGAAGTTTATGCAATTAGGACCGAGAAGCTGTGATGCATTGGTCAGCTGGAGCATAGTCTTTTGCGGGACACATGCAATACATACAGAGTTCCCACCATGCATGTTGAGCTCCTAAAGACAAATAAAAAGTGATAAAAAAAATATTGCCGTTAATTAAAGTAAACAGAAATTACAACAAAATGTTTACACTGCCACTTGTGTACCACGCTGGGAACAAGGACATGTGGTCATATCAATTGTGTGGCAGCATAATGTATTTGCAGGTAATCTTGAAGGAAAGCAATGACCAACTGTCTATGATCGGCCCTGTGAGGTGTCTATATCGGGTGGCTCCTTGCTTCCCTGTGCTATTCAACTAGAATAAGTAGCAAGGGCGGGCGGTGGAGGGCGTTTACCATGTCAAATAATCCATTATAATTACAGCAGGGATAGAACATCCAAGCCATCAGTTAGAATTTCAGTCCTAAATCCATAATCTGTTGGAGATGTATCATGGAGGGCGCTCGCTTATCTCCTTGGCTGGGCTGGGCTTGGTTCGAATCAACTATTCTTATCTCCTTGGCTCGAAGTCCCAGAGCCTGAAAGTTTTTCCGTATAGAAACTATCTCTATGAAGAAGGCCTATTGAAGCTATGGTGTTGTTAATGGGTGGTGTGCCTCCTACCTCTCTTTACTCATGTGATCCGGGGCATTATAACAAAAGGGGAAGGGGGAAGAATCCAACGATATTATCCGTATAGTATCCTTGTAACTGTCTTTCAATGCACCTAACTTGGAAACTCTTCCCTAGTTGGCTTAAGTGGCAAGGGTGTTGGGGCTGCTGGCTCACTCTTCCTCTGTGGCGCTGGTTGTTCCCTATTCTCCCTCTCTGGTGGCGTTGGTTCTTCCTTCTTCCTCTTACCTGCTTCTTGCTTCTTCCCTTTCTCGCGAAAAATTGTTGAAATTTTCTTTTGTTAGGGCTGCTAAAATGGTCCCTTCTTCTCTAGTTGACTTACCCATACAAAAATCGGCTGACTTACCCACTTACCCTTTTGATACTGTCTGATCTGTTTTCTAACAGAATGGGCATAAATTGAATGATATCAATAAATGCCTCAACAAACATAGCTTACTGTCTCAATAACTATAGGTCACTGAACGTTTCTAAAAAAAAATTCATTCTGTCATATTCTATTTATCTTAAAAAAACGCAAGCTATGAACATTTAATATGCCTAATAGAAAACTTACAAACTTAGGCTAAGCTATGACCATTTAATATGCGGAATAGAAAACTTACAAACATTTAATATACAGAAAAGAAAACTTACAAACTTAAGCTATTTAAGGCCATTTAATATGTAAAAAAACTCAGCCATGTAAATATTCAGCTCCAAACTTAGGATATTTATGTGTTCATAAAAACTTGAGAAACATTTAATATACAGAAAAGAAAACTTACAAACTTAAGCTATTTAAGGCCATTTAATATGTAAAAAAACTCAGCCATGTAAATATTCAGCTCCAAACTTAGGATATTTATGTGTTCATAAAAACTTGAGAAAACTTAGGATATCTATACATTTATAAAAGCAGCAGAGTAATAAGAAGTGGAACATATAAATCAATGGAATATTTTAAAAAGAGCAATTAAAATACTAAAAAAAAATATTATTTTACTTACGTTATTCACTAACTTATCAAATATGTTTGATCAAAGACAAACTAATTCAAGGTCAACCCTAAAGCTGAAAATAGAATCCTGGACCGGGACAAATAATATTAGATTTAATCTCTCTATCTCTAACATTTCAGACTCAAAATACTAAAAACGATAAAGACATTACCACTGTGCAACTTTTGTAAACTGTTAAAAAAATCCAAATCAAATTAACCTGAAACATTGTACCAAATGAAAAGTATAAGTATAATCCCTACTCAGACCAATCGAATTGAGAACGAATCTTTATTATTGAAATTTGATGGGTCCCTTGATTTTAATGTCTTGTCTTGTACAACGATTATTAAATACTATGCACTCATGGATGGAAACGAATCTTTATTTGTGAGATTTGATTGGTGTCCTGTACGATGATTACAATCATAACGACCACCATATCTGAGAAATTTTGAGTGGTTTTCAACTTTTTCAATTTAAAATGAAACTTGATTTTATTCAGAAAATTTAATGTGAATTTGATGTACATATGTTGATCAGCACATATAAATCTTATATGAATTTGGTGCATGATTTTTGCTCAGGAATGATCATCTCTACTAAAATCCTTTCCTTGCAAGAATCAGAATTTCTTATTCTATGTTTTTTTCAAGATACAACAAAAAACCAAACAATATGGTTATTGATAAGGGATCATATTTCTCATTATTAAGTATTCTATCATAATAGTTAATTAAAAGTTGTAAGCTTAAGAAATTTAAAAATGAAACAGTTTATCAAAATTTTAATAACTTCAAAAATGAAACAGTTTATCAAAATTTGATTTTCATTACTATAAAAAATTTAAAATGAAATAACTTCTTAGTGTAAGTCATTAATCTATGACCCATATCTATAAGTATTAGTCTTATCAATAAATTTTAAAATGAAATAACTTTTTAGTGTAAGTCATTAATCTATGACCCATATCTATAAGTATTAGTCTTGATCAATAATTTTCATGATTTGAAAAGTTCACTTAGTATTCATTGCATCGGGTGATGTTCACAGGAGTGAAGAAATGGGTAGGGGTGAAGAAATGAGATTGAAACCAACGAAATGAATAGCATAGCATCAATCACCACTTCTTCAGTAACTAGGACTTCCCAGGTGGTCACCCATCCCAAGACGCTTCTGGCTCAAGCACGCGCTTAACTATGGAGTTTTCCCCACAGTCAAGCCTACTTGGCTTGCTACCCCATTTACAAAACCTTAGCAAGTATTATGCCTTATGAACTACCCAGTTAGAGCTCCCTTCACTCTTATTATTTAAGCATAGAGATGCTTCCGCACTGCAAATTTAACAAGTTAATCCCAAAAATAATATCTAATATCTTGCACTACAGAAGCCCCTCTATGCTGAAATAACTTGTTAAATTTGATGGTTTTGACAACTATATTATTCATTTTTATATTTTGAAAGAAAAATGTAAACAATCATCCAAAATTTTTAATCTTATTTGATGAACAAATAACCCATAACAAACAATTTACTCATCAAATTCCATGTAAACATAATAACAGTCATATACTTAATCCTCAATTTATTGATACTTACAAAGTCATAAACTGAAACATGAATGAATTTTAGCTTTTAAAAGAGCTACACTTCGCTGTAAGCCATACAATACAGAGTTTGTTTGGTGGGTCATTTAACGGTGCCCAATTTCAACTGTTTCATTCATCCACGAAGCTATTCAATACAAAGTTTATGTAGTACAATCTTTAACAGTGCCGGATTTCAACATTATTTTACATATTCATATTTTAGGTATTAGTTTAATAAATTTGAAAAGGGTTGTTTAGTAGTTTTATTAAATAGTTTTTTTTTTTTCAAAATTTATTTTGAATATAGAAATGGATTTAGTATACTAAAAAATTTTAAAAACATTTAAATTATATAAAAATAATTATTTAAATCTAGAAATTTAACAATTTCTAAAACTGAAAAATAAAAAAATCATATTATATCTTCATAAAAATAAAACTGAAATAGCTCCAGCGTTTCAGTTCGAAGTTCAGTTCAGTTCCGGAAGGATCAGGGAAGGAGCTCCAGGTGGGCGTCGATTGTACCGGCCGGGACTGTTTGGCCGCCCACGTGTTTGAGTCCATCTTAATGATTCTTGCGCTATGCAGATGGTTTAGTATAGCCACAATACACTTTCGAGTACAGCTTGTTGGTTGTTTTTAGTGTTTAAGAGTTGTGTTAATGGACATTACTTTTTATGCAGTATTTTAAACTTTTTATTTTTAGAGGTTTTTTTTTTTTTTTTTTTTACTTGAAACTAGATGATGAATGGTTGGATCTGCAGATTTAAATGATTAAGTTTGTATAATCCGAATGCCTTAGAGGTTCTTCAGCACAATGAATCCATTTATGTATTCAGAAAAACAATTCAAATAACAGAAAATAGAGATTTTGTCCAAATTTACATCCCAGGATTTAGGCCAATCCCTGTTAAAAAACCCAAAAGATAAAATGTTTAGCCAAGACCATTTTTTTTTATGGGAAACATTTTGACATTTTATATCATAAAGTTATCACTCAATCATTATGTTATAAGCTTGGATTTTTCTTTTTAAATTGTTTATATATATATAGCTTATATGTTTGGTATATTGGAATTTATATTTTAATTCAAATTAAATTTTTTAAATAATAAAGAATGGAAGGTATTTATATTCTATAAATATAAATATTTAATAATATATTTTTAGAAAAAGATGTAAAAAGATAGTGTAAAACAATATCAATAAAAAAATTAATTGAAACTGTATAACTATTTTTTTTATTTTATAAAATCCTAAGATAAATTTGAAAAAACAACATATTCATTAATTTTTTAAATTAAAAAACATTTTTTCATTTAAAAAATTAAACTTTTCTTTTAAGTGGTTTTGAGTATAGAGAATATTGAGATGACAATTTTCCCTCATGCTTTGAATTTAAAAACAAAATTCTAAAAAAATAAGAGGTCATCATGAGAGCACATTAGGTATAAAGTGATTTAGATAGGTGGGATATTAGGTCATCATATAAATCTCCAAGATGCCAAAAAGATCATACTTTATTTTTATTAATCTTATTAATAAGGCCTTCATTTAACATCCCATGCTCAAGGGGTATGTTAAATTGGCCATTTTGGCATTGGAACCCTCCATGTTCCTTCTTTAAGGTTCTTTTCAAGGATTGGTCATCCTTACTTTAAATAAAAATATTTGATCTTCATGACATTTTGACCTCTAGAACATCCTTTTTAGCATACCTCAACATCCAAAATTACCTTATTCACTATAGTCACGCCCCCAAGATTCATGCCCAAGTCCAACCTTGGCATCTC
Organism: Picea mariana; assembly: GCA_032191745.1. NCBI lineage: Eukaryota > Viridiplantae > Streptophyta > Pinopsida > Pinales > Pinaceae > Picea > Picea mariana. Next base: position 32,874 of record JASDQU010816452.1, read on the forward strand.
ATGGATGTTTAACACCGCGATGGTTTTTTCTTTTAGCTTCGCTCAACCAAGGATACTTCACCCAGACTATGCCTCTTCACCTAGAGCATACCCATACTTTGTTCTAGGCTACAGATGAGTCACATCCTTACTCTATGCAACTTAGTTGTATACTTGGACATTTGTTAACATTGTTTAACACTTAGTCAATTTGGCATACAACAAAAAACATGTGAAACATGAGAGATAGATATAGTGTGAGTGACACCAACAATGCCTAATACATGGCTTCATTTATTTATATTGTGAAACGGAAACAAAGCTTTACAAAGAGGGCACTATTGTCCCAGTTACATAGATGGGCAAAGTCTCACGACTCTTCCTTACACATCAGAACTGTCCATACCTATGGTTTTTTCACAGCAAGACTTCCCCTTATCGTTCCTCCTTGCCTCAGCCTGAGGTGTGCTCCACTTGTGCACCCAGCCTCAGAGCTCCATGTCTCTTACCTTCACTTTTTCCATGTCATCTTTTGGTTGTGCGTCCTTTCTCTTGTATGGACTTTAGGAGTCACTTGTGTGAAACATCATGTCTCTTGGGTGTTTCACGTCCCTTTGCGAACCCATACTCAACCGACTCATCGCACCCCTCCGTGGACCCAATGCACCCATTCAATCATGTGTACCCATCAACCGACATGTCTCTTGGAGCGATGCACTCCATCCTTGGTTTTGTGCCCCTTGCCTCGTGCTCTTAAAAATATATAATCAAACAACTATTGCATGTCTAGTGTTTTTAAATATAATATTAAATGATGGACACCCTTTTTCTACTCTGAGTAGTTGTTACATGTATTATATTATGCAGCTACAACGAGGGCACTTTGAGCCAAGATGGCATAATTTATCTTTCTATTCATGCAAAGAGGCTTGAACTTCTCCTTTCAGAAAGCTAATGGAAAGAGAACCCTAAAAGTGACCCAAAAAAACCAATATTTTATTGATCCAAAAACTGAAATGTACCTGCAATTAGAGAGAGTTTGATCTTCCTTAATTGGATGTTCCTCATAGAAAATGGAGAAATTGATATTTGGAAAATTGGGTAAAATAGACACATACACAAATTTGTTGTTTCCAAGTGTAATGCAACCAACATGTAATTTTTTTTTAGTTATTATTATATATATATATATATATATATATATATATATACACACTTGTTACATACATAAATCCATTACATAAAAACATCTCCCCCATATTGAGTTGTAAAGTGCAACTAATAGGTTTTTACTATTAAAAACCTCTTTTTAAAAGAACAATTAAATGAATTAATGAGGTTTTACTCTTTTAACTTCCCACATACAAGAAGAATGATTTGGAAAACACCCTTAATCTCTTGGTTGTTATGAGTGAAATATTAAAATTTTAGATTGAGATGATTTAAGTTATTGTGAGCATATGGGTTCTTAATAAACATGAATTTACTCTTTATCCATCAATTTACTCTTTATCCCTATTGGATGGATGGGTGAGACAATCAACCCAAAATGCATATAAGTATTTAATGAAGGATATATAAAGAGAGAAAACATAATATGTGATAAAAATGTATATTTTTTCTTATGTAATTGGAGAATATGAAAAACTTGGAAGCACATGATATTAGCAAAGAGAGATAAGTGGTTCTATGCTCGAGTTGGGTTTTTCCTTAGTTTTGAGGTTTTTCCCACTATAATTATGTGGCGCCAAATATTATGGGATGTTTCTTTAGTTTTTGCTCAATTGGTAATATATAGATATGATAATGGCATCTCTATGTGTTTGATTGTTATATGAATTGATAATATGATCAAAGTAGGATTTAGACTATCGTGACTATCTCGTAGTCAACATTTTAGGGTATTTCTATGAATTTGTATTCTTTTTCTAAGAAGTGAATCACACCACTATAACATTTAAAAGTTATTTCTATGAATTTATATTCCTTTTTCTAAGAAGTCACATTAATAGCTATTTGAATTGGATATCATGTAAATGAAGATTGATATCATTTTCTAGAGATGCAATTCATTAAAAGAAGTTATGAAATAGATTGTTAAAAAACATTTCTATGAATTCATATTCCTTTTGTTAAGAAGTGAATCACATCAATAGCTATTTGAATTGGATATCATGTAGATGAACATTGATATCAATTTCTAGAGATGTAACTCATTAAAAGAAGTTATGAAATGGATAGTAAAAAATTGTCTCCACGTTAGATTTTACCTTCAAGTCAAACCACCTAAGATATGCAATACCAAGAAGAAAGACAAGTATAAGAAGACATAATGAACCAAAGAATGAGTCATAGGTGGAAGAGGAAGAAACATTTAATGAATAATTAGAAGGAAAACCTAGGAGAACAAGATAGAATTGAGACAAATTCAAACCAAAAAGACAAGGAAATGACAAATACTCTTATGATGAGAATACTTATCTCTCTTACAATGACTATGGGATTGGAATGTTGGAATCATAGAAAAGAAGTGGGACCCCTAAAAAATTTAGAACTGCTTTCTGAAAACCAACATGTCACCCATAGTGGAATTTTGGTTTATTCAAAGTCCAAATTATTGGAATACTCCTCTTGCATCAACAATGTATTGAAGTCATGGTAAAATCAATTTTAATGTGAGTTAAAAAATTATCTTGCTATAAATTTTTAAGATTTTATTTTTTTATTTTATATATTGAAAACATGTAAAGTATCCATATCCTACTTATGGAAATTGGGATATATTTCGAGTTGAAAATATATAATAAAATTTTCTAATATTGCTTAGTTGATTATTTGTGAATTCTATTTCCAAATCCATAAAGATGATGAAAACCAAAGAAGATGAAACTATTTTAGGAGATTTTATTTTCCTTCACATTTCATTGAAGACTTTATGCAAATTTTAGAAAACATACAACTATCATGCTTGGACATCATCATCATTTTCTTCAAAATTATCTTATTTATAGTTGGGAAGAAACAAATTCATCTAAGATAGAAAAGCCTTAGTAGGGATAATAGTGACATGCTACTCATAACTAGCTAATACAACCTATGTTGGTGTAATAAATTGACTAGAATGCATTCATATACAACCCAAGTTTGGATGACAAATCAATTTGATTTTCCCAACAATATCAAGCATAGTTTATACAACAATATGTAACATTCATTTACATTTATTTCGAGAAGACTCTTTGTTATATATGAATACAAAGTTTCAACATTCCATAAAAAATTTTACAATAGACCCTTTACTTCATGTTGAAGAAGATAAAGGTGATTATATATATAAATAGTAGTGCATATGGAAATTGATTGTATAGGGGGCATTCATCACCTAAACATAGGTATCCTCTAAAGAAACCACCCCCAAGTTGGGCTATGAAACAAAAAAGGTGAAACATTCCACCAAATTATGACCTTAACCTCAACCCGATGTAGTACTCTAGAACTCCATTACAACTATACATGAATTATCAATCCTCCAATACCTACACTACAACTTGTCCTACAAATTTCCCACCTTTCTCTTAGCCTCTCTTGATCTCAGGTTTGGTAATGCCTTTTTGTTTCTATAGCCTAGGAAATTCCTTCAGTTACCCAATGGACTAGTCATGAAGGTTATAGGACACAATGCATGACATAGTGATGCAATTCCTCACAATTCTAATAGCCAAGGAAATCCATTGACAATTTCATTTTGTTGGGATCTCTCATAGGTTGATAGTATGTGATGCAGTGTCCCACCTCAGCAGGGTCTGTTGACCTCCCGGTCTCTAGATCTTCTCAATCTTCAAGCTGGAGAAGCTCTTCGATTCCCTGTTGGAATATTCAGGAAATGTCCACAAGTCCTTTTCACGAAACTCCATCGTGCGAACAAGCACCAGGCACAAGCTTCTCTCACACGACCACTATCTGTGACCACGAACCTAACCCAAAAGGTGTTTCACGATTTCGCGTATCGGGTCTTTGCATGTGAATCGCCCCGATTCTTCCAACCTCCAAA
>JASDQU010816452.1:46505-57319 GCA_032191745.1 Picea mariana
TTGCATGTGAATCGCCCCGATTCTTCCAACCTCCAAAACCCCGACATGAATTTAGTGTGTACTAGCTCCTCCCTTATCTTCCTTCAATGTGACCTCTGGTCATGACCTAGGGATCAACTCTCAAGTGCGTCGAGATTTCACGTTTCGGGAACTCTCGATATGATTTGATCTACGGTCCACGATCTTCCTTTGATCGACGACTACGATCATGTCGTGATTTCACGTTTCACGACTTTCGAGGTTGGTTCACCTCTGTTCTCCCGATCCCCAATTTCTCGATATTTGTGAGTGTCATATCGATGGTCCATACTTTTCCTTCAATCAACGATTGTGATCAAGTCGAGATTTCACATTTCGCGACTTTGGGAGTCTCCTTACTTTTGTTCTCCCGATATCCGAGATCATAATGGCGCTAGATTGATGGTCCAAATCTTCCTGGATCCAATGGCCCAAATCAATTCGGGATTTCACCTTTCGCTCCCTTGCCTCTTATGGATTCCCTTCGACACTTAGCCAAATTTCAAATCTGTGAACTCCTTGCAGTAGATTCCTACGCAAGACTTGGTTCTTGCGGATGACTGTGCATGCCTTGCAGTAGTCGCTTTGCCTCCTCACAATGAGAAAGTTTCTTGCTATCTCTTCTGAGTTTTGGAATCGAAACAGATCTTTTCACGCACTCCTTGCGTTCTGTGTGCACACCTTGCACTCACTCAATAGAAGAGAAACAAATATAACTTATACTAACATTCACAGTTTCATCCATTCATAACAAAACTCATTCATTTATGAAAACACAATAACAGAGAATTACAAATAGTAATAGTGCTATGAATTTGAGTCAATTTTCCTCTATCATATTCATTCAAACATAAAATGGCTACAGCTAATATCAAAACCATAACTCAAAACTCAGAAAATTCCTACTCACTTGCAACAACCTCATTTGGGCATACAAAACCTCTATTTATCTCAAAGGGTCCTTAGGGTTCCCTCCCCGAATACTCGTCTAATCAAAACGAAAACCTAACTACTACCTAAGTTCAGTTACATTCAAGGATAGTAGTGAAAAATCCAAGACCACTCATGATCATCATCTTCCAAGCATTTGATCTTCTTCCATTTTTCCAATCAGCTCCAAAAGATTCGCAGTAACTCCTAGCGTTTCAGATTCTAAAATGATTCCTAGGTGCTGAGTCGTCCTGCCATGTGTGCTCACTGACGATGCTATTGCATCATACTCGCTTGAACAAAAATTTATGTGCTACTGTCCATGAGCTCTTGCACCGAATTTCCATGCTTCTGGATATCAGCTTCATTTCCCAACTGGCATCTTCTATTGGGTGTCCCTTCCACTTGACCAGGTATTCAAGATGGGTCTTCCTCCTCGTCTTCTTGCTAATCCTATGATCAATGATCTTCTCCATCTGAGGTTTTTCTGCTATAGGCATTTGTTTCTCGCAATGAATCGTCTCTTGAACTTCTGATCCCTCTGAGTCATATTGTAAGGGTACAGGTCTGAAACATTGAATCTAGGTGATATGCTCACATCATCTAGAAGCTCAATATCATAGGCATTTTCATCAAACTTCCTCAATATCTTACATGGTCCTATCTTCTTCATTTTTAACTTGTTATGCGTTCCCCTAGGGAACCTTTCTTTCCTGAAATGTGCCAAAACTTTATCTCCCACCTCAAATTGAAGTTCTTTGCGATGTTGATCACCTCCACACTTGTACTCTTGGCTAGAGTTCTGTAATTGTCCTTTGATCTGACTATGGAGCTTTTGCATTTCTGAAGCAAAATATTCTGCTCCAACGCTTCTGATCTCACTCTGTCCCGAGTCCCTCAACTTGGATACTCCCCTGGGTTTCATTCCATACAATATATGGAATGGGCTCTTTCCAGTGCTTCTGTTTGGTGAGTTGTTGTATGCAAATTCTTCTTGTGGAAGAATTTGATCCCACTGGTTATGATGCTCAGTGACCAGACTCCTAAACAAGTTTCCCAAACTTCTATTTTCCACCTCAGTCTATCCATCTATTTGAGGATGATAAGATGGGCCGAAGGACAGATCCGTCCCCAAATTCTTCCACAATGTCCTCCAAAAATGACCAAAACATTTTGTGTCTCTGTCTGAGATGATGCTTCTGGGTAGGCCATGAAGTCTCACAACTTCCTTGAAAAATAGATTTGCAACATGGGTTGCATCACTGGTCTTTTGGCATGGGATAAAGTGTGCCTTCTTTGAAAATCTATCCACCACCACAAATATGGAATCACATCCTCTTTGCATTCTTGGCAGTCCTAACACAAAATACATGCTTCTCGCATCCCAAGGCATCTCTAGTATTGGCAATGGTTGATACAATCCAGTGTTTTGTCTTTTTCCTTTTGCATGTTGGTAGATTCTACTTCTGTTCACAAATTTCATCACATCTGTCCTCATACCTAGCCAATAGTATGAACTGCTCAACTGTGTGAATGTTTTATCATGGCCGAAATGTCAATCCAATCCTCCACTATGCTTCTCCTTCAAAAGGTTGTCCCTCATTGAACATTTTGGTATGCATAACTGATTTCCCTTGAACAACAATCCCTCTTGAATCATATGCTCTGCCCATTGGCTCCTATATCTCAGCACAGGATTCACCCATGCTTCGTATGCCTCCTTGAAATATGGATCACCGCTGTACATTTCCTTAAGGTGTTCAAACCCCAAGGTCTTCACCTAAAATTCCTGCAGAATTAAATATCTCCTGCTCAATGCATCAATAACTTTGTTAGCATTCCCAACAATATGTTTTATGACAAAAGTAAAATTCTACATAAACTCAATCCACTTTTCATGATTTTGATTCAATTTTTATTATCTGGTTATGAATTGTAAAGCTTGGTTATCGCTATATAAGACAAATTCCCGTGAGACAAGGTAATGTCTCCACTTCTTCAAGACTTGAATTATGGCATAAAATTATTTATCATATGTGGAGTATTTTCTCGTAGTCTCATTCAGCTTCTCACTGAAATAGGCAACGAGTCTATTATCCTGGCTCAAAATTGCTCCAATTGCAACTCCACTTGCATCACATCTCACCTGAAATGTCTTTTCAAAATTAGGTAAGACCAGAATTGGTCACTCCGTTATTTTCGTCTTCAGAGTATTGCAGCTCCTCTCAGCCTCCGATGCCCATTTAAAAGACTTGTGCTTCTTCTTCACTGTATCCATCATTGGTGCACAAATTCCATTGAAGTATCTGATGAATTTCCTATAAAAACTTGCTAATCCATGGAAGCTTCTTACCTCAAACATCCTTCTCGATGACAACCATTCTTTGATTACTTTCGCCTTTTCTGGATCCATCTTCAGTTCATTTGAAGAGATCACAAAATCCAAGTAAATGAGTTATGTCTTCATAAAAGAGGACTTCTTCAGATTTATCAGCAGCTTCTCCTGCTGTAGTCTCCTCATCACTAGTGTCAGGTGTCTCAAATGCTCCTCTTTATTCTTGCTAAAGATCAATATATCGTCTAGATATAAAACTACAAACTTGCCATTGAAATCTTTCAGTATTTCATTCATCAACCTCATGAAAGTACTCGGGGCATTTTTTAAGCCAAATGACATAACAAGCCATTCATACAAATATTGATTTGTCATAAAGGTTGTCTTCCATTCATCACCTTCTCTCATTCTTATCTTGTGATACCCACTTTTCAAATCTATCTTAGAAAAGAAATTTGCTCCACTTAAACAATCCATTAAATCATCCATTCTTGGGAAAGAAAATCTATACATGATGGTGATCTTGTTAAGGGCCCTTGAGTCTGTACACATTCTCTGTCCTCCATATTTCTTTGGACTCTACACAGTTGGTACTGTGCATGGACTCAAGCTCTCTCTAACGAAACCCTTGTCTAACAACTCCTAGACTTGATTCTTTACCTCCTCATTCTCTCGAGGTGTCAGTCTATACACTTCTTTGTTTGGCATACTTTCTCCTAGTATCAAATCAATATGATGGATGATACTTCTGATGGGTGGCAATGGGTTAAGCAGTTCATCGACCACTATGTCAACAAAATTATTTAACAATTCCTAAATTTCTTCAGGCAAATCATCCATCAAAGTACTTGTAAGGACAACTTTAGGTTTCCTCACCACAACAAACTTTATCTCCTATCCTTTCTTAACTTCTCTTAGGAGTTCCTTTCCTCTCATGAGAAGTATGCTTGTGTTGGCTTCATCTTTGTCTTTCTTCTCCTCTATTGGTTGTAACATGTGTGTCCTACCATTCTTCTCCAAGGTGTATGTATTCTTCCTCCCATCATGAATGACATTCTTGTCAAACTTCCATGGTCTTCCCAATAGAATATGACATACGTCCATGGGAATTACATCACATAGGATTTCATCTCTATATCCTCCTATCTTAAATTCAATCAAGCATTGTTTAGTAACCGTTACATGGTGTCCTTTCTACAACCATGAGACTTTGTATGGCTTCGGATGTGTAGTTGTCTCCGGCTCCAATTTCTCCACATCTCTATGGATACTAAGTTGTCATTACTCCCGCTGTCAATTATCACCTTGCATACTCTGTCTTTAGTCTTTCAAGTTGTCCCGAATAGGTTGTTTCTTTGCATTGGCTTCTCAACTTCTGCCTGTGATTTTAAGAGAAATTTTCTCAACATCAGGGATGTTCCATCCTCTTCTCCTTCTTCTTCAACATTTTTTCTTCGTGCTTCTAAAATGTGAGCTTCACCCTATCCTTATTTCTTTCTCTCGGGGCATTCCCAAGACTTATGTCCTTCCTTTCCACAGGTGTAACATCTCACTTCTCTTCCTATGCCTCTTCCTCTTCCTCTAGAAGAACTTCTTCCACCATCTTGTCTTCCTCGGGAACTTCCTCTTCTTTCCAAGTGACTATGTGGTTTCTCAGTCTCATATTTGGATTTTTGTGCCTTGTCATGAGAAACTCCCTTGCCTTTTTTCAGGACTGAGCTTCTACCTCTGCCTCACTGGTTTTTTTTTCTGGCCAACTTCTCGTCCGCCTTCATTGCAAACTGATAAGAATCCTCCACTGTCCTTCCTGACATCATGTTGATCTCATCCTGGATTTCATACCTCATGCCATTTATATACTTGGAAACATTTTCTTCATCCTTCTCTCTTTGTCTAGTTATAATGTTCATCTTGTAGAACTCCCTTGTGTATTATTTAACTATCATACCCTTCTGTCTCAAGTTCTACAGCTTCCTGAACAGATTGATCTGATAATCTTTGGGCATGAATTTTTCCTTCATCTTGGCTACCATTCTGTCCCAATTATTTATCTTTTGTTTTCCCTTGTTTCTCCTCTCAGCCTGCAGTTCATCCCACCACAGTGTTGCATGTCATTTGAGTCTAGTGACAACATATATCACCCTTTTCTCCTCATCTACGTCTTCATAGTTGAAATATTTATCCATGGATCGTACCCAATCCAACAACTCTTCAACATCTAAATTTCCTTCATACATTGGGACCTTTATCTTGTCTCTAGCTCCAAATATAACAAATTTTCTTAGCAAGCGCTCTTGGACAACATTCTCTCCCGCAGCTTCTTCGACTTCTACTTATTCTCTCTTTGCATCGTTGATGTCTACATCATCAGGTACTCTTCTTTGTGTTGCCTCCATTGCCTCTAATCTTGCACGAAGTTCTCACATCTCCATTTCTACAGCCCGATTGGCTAAAGGTTTTTTCACTTGTCTCCTTGGTGGCATTGTTTTGATTGCCTCTCACACACAAAGTACAAATTGAGTTCTTTCGTCTCTTTTATCTCCTTTGCCTGATGTCTGCAAGAAAAACTTCAGCTCTAATACCACTTGATGTAGTGCCCCACCTCAGCAGGGTCTACTGACCTCCCGATCTCTGGATCTTCTCAATATTCGAGCTGGAGTAGCTCTTCGATTCCCTGTTGGAATATTCAAGAAATGTCCACATGTACTTTTCACAAAACTCCGTCGTGTGAACCAACACCAGGCTCAAGATTTTCTCACACGACCATTGGCTGTGACCACGAGCCTAAACCAAAAGTCATTTTGCGATTTCACATATCGGGTCTTTGCATGTGAATCACCTCGATTCTCCCAACCTTTGAAACCCCGACAGGAGTTTAGCGTGTACTAGCTCCTCCCTTATCTTCCTTCAATGTGACCTCTGGTCATGACTCGGGGCTCAACCCTCAAGTGCGTTGTGATTTCACGTATTGGGAACTCCCGATATGTTTTGATCTACGGTCCATGATCTTTTTTTGATTGATGGCTACGATCAAGTCATGATTTCATGTTTCGCGACTTTGGAGGATGGTTCACCTCTATTCTGCCGATCCCCAATTTCCCGATATTTGCGAGCATCATATCGATGGTCTAGACTTTTCCTTCGATCAACGACTATGATCAAGTCAGGATTTCATGTTTCACGACTTTGGGAGTCGCCTTACTTCTGTTCTCTCGATATCCAAGATCGGGATGGTGCTAGATTGATGGTCCAAATCTTTTCTTCGATCAATGATTGTGATCAAGTCGAGATTTCACGTTTCGCGACTTTGAGAATCTCCTTACTTCTATTCTCCCGATATCCAAGATCACGATGGTGCTAGATTGATGGTTCAGATCTTCCTAGATCCAACGGCCCAAATCAAGTCAGGATTTCACCTTTCACTCCCTTGCCTCTTATGGAGTCCCTTCGACACTTAGCCGAATTCTAAATATGTGCACTCCTTACAAAAAATTCCTACACAAGACTTGGTTCTTGTGGATGATTATGCAATCCTTGCAACAGTCGCTTTGCCTCATCGCGAAGGGAAAGTTTTGTGCTATCTCTTTTGAGTTTCAGAATTGAAACAGATCCCGTCACACACTCCTTGAGTTCTGTGTGCACACCTTGCACTCACTCAATAGAAGAGAAACAATTGAAACTTATACTAACATTCATAGTTTTATCCATTCATAACAAAATTCATTCATTTATGAAAACACAGTAATAGAGAATTACAAACAGTAACAATGTTATGCATTTGAGTCAATTTTCCTCTGTCATATTCATTCAAACATAAAATGGCTACATCTAATATCAAAACCATAACTCAAAACTTAGAAAATTCCTACTAACTCGCAACAGCCTCATTTGGGCGTACAAAACCTCTATTTATCTCAAAGGGTCCTTAGGGTTTTCCCCCCGACTACTCGTCTACTCGAAACGAAAACTTAACTGCTACCTACGTTTGGTTACATTCAAGGCTAGTAGTGAAAACTCCCAGATCACTCGTGATCATCAACTTCCAAGCATTTGATCTTCTTTCATTTCTCCAATCAGCTCCAAAAGATTCGCAGTAACTCCCAACGTTTCAGATTCTGAAATGATTCCCAGGCGCTAAGTTTTCATGCCACGTGTGCTTGCTGATGATCCTCTTGCATCAGTATGGTTAAAATATATGTTACTTATGGAAGCTTTACATTCTATGGAAGTCAAGCAAGATAACAAGCTCTATAACATAAATTTATCATAAGGAGAGAAGACGAAAAAAATCCTATAGGATAATGGAAACATAAGTATAATGAGGAAATTAAATGCTAAAATGAGGAAAGACCTTCTCTTTTATAGGGAAGGAGGGTGCGGATGGAGAAATATTCAAGTTGGGAAAACTCCAAGAGAAGAAGGAAGCTTGTTTCAATACCCAAAAATGTATCATTCACACTTAAAGATAAATAGAGAAATTTGTGAGTGCTGCTCTAAATTCAATTAAAAAATACCATGGATTGATTTTTTCATAAATTCTGACTTGAAAACAAAGGGAGGAATATTGAGAGTGCTCCACTAAGTCAAGAATCACGTGGAGAGAAGTTATCAATTATGTAATCACATATGTCCACTTGAATTCAAATGAATGAATATTAGGAGTGCTCCACTAATTCAAAAATTATAGAGAAACACACCACTATGTATAAGATTTATCATTCTCTAGATGGGCTTTGGCCTTTGGCTCCACACTATAAATATTTCCATCTCGGTTTATCCAAAATTAGCCCACATGGATAAAACACTAGAAAAATATATAACGAGATTATTTATTTACATAATTTATTCTATCCAAGGGGTTGTAATAAGGGTACAAAACATCTTGGTTTTCGTTTCGTTTTATAATTCTAAATTTTAAATGTCTTTACATGTCCATATTATCATTTTAAAAATAAGAGTAAAATGAAGTTTTTTGTTAATAAATTTTCTCACTACATTGATCCTTCTATATTGATAAACACTATTGTGATTAAGGCAATGTTACCCTCCCAAGGGTGACAACTTTCGAATACCCTCAAAAGGGTGTCATGTTGTTGTTCGCATTTGATGTCATGCTGATATTCTCAAGATCCAAATAGATTTTATCTTGATCTCCACTAGATGTATGATTGTTCTAGCTTAACCATGGTATATCTCACCTTCATCCCTCACTCCCACTACTACATATGGGCAGATTATTCCGCAAAATTTTTCCACGCTTCAACTAGTTTCATATTTTTTTTTAAACAGGGTGGGATTTTCGTCGCTATTGCCATGAAATTTCATGGCAATATCGACGAAAATCTTATTTAAAACAGTCGGGCTTTTCGTCGCTATAGCGACTAACTTTCATGGCAATAGCGACGCAAATTTTGCCCATCTCATTGGTCGGTGTTAACAACTAGTTGACTATTTTATCCATATATACGTGACTTTAAGAGACTTTGCGACACAATTGCTATAGTTGCGACACTGTTCTTGGATTTTGTTTGAGCTATTTATTTTTTTCGTCACCCACCTGTTGAACAAATCCAATTCTCGATCTACATAGCTCAGATTTTGAACTTGCAAGGTTAGTATCATATTTTTTATTGATGTACTCATTTAACTTGTAGATTTTTTTTCAAATGTCCAAATTTCATTCATCTTGTTTTTTCCTTGATAATATATTATAATATGTGTAGTACCATATTTCATGTCTTTGGTTTCTGGATCTAGTTAGTATATTCTATGGAAAAGGGTATGTGGATTCCATAATATTCTAGGTTTATGGAATCCACATACCCTTTTCCCTTCAATTGTAGCTATACTCTCTCTCTCTTTTCAATGATAAAGATGTGAAATTGTTGTTGAAACTCAACCCTCATCGGTGAAATAATAGTAATTGATTGTCATTTTCTTCTCTCTTTTAATTTTTAAGACCTAACAAAAAAACACCAACAAATCTTGATTGAAGCTTTGATACCACTTGTTACATCCCTAGTACCCAAAAGGGATCACACTTGGATAAATTGAAAATAATATAACAGTGACAATAATGGTTGGGATACTTGCACACCTAATGGTTGGCAGCTAGCACTTACTAATTCAATTAAATGAAGGAAGAAATCTCCATGAATAAAATATTGAATTTGATTGTTATATTGATAAATGATAAGTTATGGTATATATAAGATAGGGAGGAAACTCATGTTTATAACAACAAGGGTAATTGTTGCAATTAATATAATGTAACATTTCCCTCTTCTGCATATAAATTAAGAGAAATACTAATAACATTTCCCTCTTCCACACAAATTCTTTGCTATCCTCAACATATTGTAATAAATAATGGGTAGGTTGGCATTAGTGACAAGATAGCTTGTTGAGATTACATATAATTATTAATGTACGAGAGATCATCCATTATTTAAGAATGCAAAGCAAAACCCAAGACTAAATAGTGTGGTTGACTTGATCGGGTCTATACATTTTGCAAAACAAAGTACGATAATTTCCATTATTTAAGAAGGAAAGACAAAACCCGAGGCTAAACGTTGTGGTTGACGTGATCAAGTGTGTACATATGGACGACGGAGAAAGTGTTATATTCCCTGCTTTAGCAAGGACTAATAGGATACATAAACACTAACCCTAAACTTATGTTAGGTATATATGTAGTTATTATATAAAGAAAACATTTGTACACATATGACCTTATTATAAAGATGTTATCCATGTCGTCATGATGTTGATCCTCTACACATATGATCACCTTATTATAAAGATGTTGACCTTATTATACAGATGCAGGTCACTGCAAATAAACATATCATAATCGAAAGGAGTAGCCAATATATAAAAAATTGACAACTTAATGTTTGGTATGGTGTAGGTAAGACAATTACTTGTCAGGACAAGGATTTGTCACAATGAACGAAAATGACAGGAAGCTTGCTCAGTTAAGAACGACATTAGAGGCGAGGGGCGATGGAAAATGTTATTTCCCTTACTATGATTGTAGAGGCTTGCAAAATAGAAGACTTTTAATAACAACAACCCAAAAACATTGTAGGGAGAAGGGGCACACCGAAGGGGGTTATGAATATCATCCCTTGGTAAGAGGATNTGTAATAATTAGTATGTCATGAATTTTAGTAATATTTCTTATCGGGATTTTTATATTTTCTATACACACTAACTTTTCCATGTTGTTTTTAAATATATAGACGATGCCCCCAAAGTGTCGACCTCCAGAGAGTTATTTGCCAAGTACTAGCATAAATATTACTTTACATGGAGATGAACTTCGAGAACAGAATATTGAAGCTGTTGATCAAGTTATTAATGATGATATGGATGGTGATAACGTTAGTGATTCAAATCAGGAAGATGAGATATATAGATTGATTCAAGACACATTTTCTCCAATGGATGAGGACAACCAAGATGATAGTCATGATGTTGATCCTCTACTCGAGAAGTCACGTCAACCTCTTTATGAAGGCTCAAC
>JASDQU010816453.1:0-19693 GCA_032191745.1 Picea mariana
ACCATATTCCACTCACTCCAAATGGATCATGGAAACATTTTATTTCATTGTAAACAGTTGTGAATATTGGCATGTATATATGTTTTTTTTGTTGTAAATATTTCAATAGATTTATATGTTGGGTATTGGGGAATTGAGAGTGATGTGACGGGGGGGGAGGGGCCATAATAGCTTCCTCCTTCACATGGTTGGCCATGTTCAGTAGAAAATAATTTATTGGAGCCATTTAATCTTGGAACAAACCTCCCTCGATCCAATAGAGAAACAACAAAGTCAATGTTGACTTCGTTGTTGCTACTTCAAATCAAGGGAGGCAGTTTGATCAAATATTAGACGCGTGGCTCCAATAAATTATTCTCAAAACCAAGAGGAGCTCATTCAGGTATGTTCTAACACTCTCGTAAAAATTCATCTTAGAGTAAATAATGTGCTAAAAAGATTACTTGTATTGATTTTTTAGATATTTAGGGAGGTTGAATGATTTTGGCAGGTACCTTAAGATAGTTCTTAACATATATTGTTTCGATATAGTTTTAAAGTCGTTTGTGTTATGAGTTGGCATGGGGTCTAGGTTCAGGCTTATCCCCAACCCCCGATTTAATGCATTGTAACATGACCATACCACATGGGTTTGCGCGGGAATCAAAATCCAATGGTGCTCCCCCCATCGTGCAACACTTGTCACATTGTTGGCCATTGCAATGGGTGCCCACAACTTGAGCGAGGGCGTGGCCATATGACCCACGTGTCCAACACCTCCATAAATTTGGGCGTTAGTCCCCTAATCGTGTGAAATTTTGGCATGATTTGTGTAAACAGGTGAGGGTGCTTGTTTTAGGCACGAAAAACTCCTAGAAGCTAGGTTACACACAAAGGTGTGATTTGGTTAACAAGAGACAACAAGCTTGAAGGAGAAAACTTGTAGGATGTCTATCTTCTTCGTTTCTTGGCCAAACCAGGTGCAGAAAGAGACCAAATAGGGGTTATTGAATGTTCTGAAGCCATTGGTACAAGTTTCAAAGGAATTTGGGGACTTCTATTGCAAGTTTTTCTACAGGGAAGTTTCAGAGAGCTCCAAGGAGCCTAGGGCCACCAGTGAAGGAGGCCATGTCCAGGGGAGCCAAAGTCCATTATCAGTGACTGAATAGACATTCTTGGATAATTGATATTCTCTAAACTCATTGGAATAGGTTGTAGAGGAATTTGAGAACTTTTATAGATTTTTTGGCCAAAGGGAAGCTCAGGGAAGCTCAAGGCCACTAGTAGAAGAGGTCATGCCCAGATGAACCATGGTATGTTTTCAGAGATCTAACAGACATTTTTTGGATTTTTATGTATTCTAAACCCAATGCTACATTTAGTAAATCCATTGGAGTTGAGAAGCATCTTGTAAAATAAATTAGACAAACTAATCCTAGAGAGCCTAGTCCATTGATGGAGGCTCAAGGAGATGTAGCCCAGTTGGGGGTGAACTCCTTTATCATGGTGTTTTTGTTGTGATATTTCTCATTATTATTTGCTGCAATTTATGCTTGATATTGTATTATTTAAACAACATATTTAACCTTTAAAAAACCTCACACATAAATATCTAAAAGGATCCTAAACTTGACACATAAATCCTCTTGCACAACTAAGACATTGAGAAAGGTCCTGAAATTTTATTTTAATGGAGTAGAGGGTGCTTGCATAGAAAAACAAGTTAGCCCCCTATTTTCAGATCAGGTGGTATCAGAGCATAGTTTTTCTCATGTGATTTCCATTGATAGCTAGAGAATTAGTTGTTGGTATTATTGTGCAAGTTTTGTGTTGAAGTTTGATACCTTGCAAGGATGGAGGAAGCTTCAAACAGTGAGAGTTCGCATACATCTTCATTAGCCAAGTTCTTTGGTAAAGAGATGTTGAAGGAGTTTGTAACCATGATAAATATGGTGCAAGATATCTGGGAAGATAGGAAGGAGAGCACGATCCTTCAAGAATAGTTGATGGCCATGAAGGAGGAGAAGCACCAGCTTCTTGAAAAGTTGAATGAGATGGAGACTCAACTCCATGAGTCAAAGGAAACCCTTACTAAGTACATGCAAGAACATGAGGCATGTAATGTTGGTTTTTCTTCAAATTCCTCTCAATATGAATGCTTTGGTTTTTTTGAAAAGCATACTAGAGGAATAGGGTCCAAGATATTGTTAAAAATGGGCTATGAAGGTAGAGGGTTAGGAAAACATGCACAAGTCATTGTTGAGCCTATTGTTGTTGAGGAGAGGCCCAAGCATTGGGGTCTTGGATATGAACAGAAATATGGACCATATTCCAAATTTGAGGAGACAAGGGAAATAGTTCCAAGAACAACTTTTGTTGCAAGTTCAATCCCTTAAGCATGCAAAGTGTGTGTTCAAGATGAATGCAAATGTGTGAAACAAGAGAGTTGTGATAGCCATGAGGACAAGAATAGTGTTGATGTTCTTAAAAAGAGAGCTAGTAAATCTTCAAATTCACCTCTTCAAGAAGGTGATAAAGGTGAATGTTCAAGGTATACTTCTGCATATTCCAAAGTTGAGGAGACAAGGGAAACAATTCCAAGAACAACTTTTGTTGCAATTTCAATCCCTCAAGCATACAAAGTGTGTTTTCAAGATGAATGAAAATGTGTGAAACAAGAGAGTTGTGATAGACATGAGGACAAGAACATTGTTGTTGGTCTTCAAAAGAGAGCTAGTAACTCTTCAAATTCACCTCCTCAAGAAGGCAATAAAGGTGAATGTTCAAGGTATATTTATGCCTATAATTCAGTTTCTTTTGATTATGTTGAGCATGGTAAATTTTCATGTAAAAATGGGAGAAAAAGTACATGTACATATTGTGGTTTAGATAACCATCATGTTTCAAAATGTTGGAAAAGATTGGCCACTTTCAGGAAACTTTCCAAGCAAAGGCAACTTGAAAAGAAGATGCAAAAGATTTGCACTCACTGCCAGAAGAGGGGTCATCTCATTGACCAATGTTGGACATTACATCCAACCACTCATCCACAACACATGAATTATATGGATAAAGAGACTGGAAAGAATGTAAGAGGATATTCCATCATCGATGTGAGTCAAGATGATTCACAAGAAGAGGATTTTCAGCAGGAAAAGTCACCATTGAATTGGCTTGGTAAGAAATGGTTAGATTTATTAAACAAGCAAGGCTTGCATTTCTCTATTTGTAGATGCACATTTAAGCCTTATGTATGCATTTCTATTGAAAGTATGAAAAGTTGTAGCAGCTTATCATAACTTGTATGATGCAAGCTTGCATGTGAATGCGATTCTATTGAAGGCATTCTTGTTGTTGCACAACTTCTCCAAGAGGGTGTAAAAGATGGGTATGATACTCACTTATTGCAGCCATATATATTTTCCTTTCAGCTCTTATGTATCCACATGTTTTTGGGTTTATGAACTTATGTTTGTACTTGAAGGAGAGTTGAAGAGCTATGCACATGCATGTGATTTTGTATGTGTGTAAACAATGAACTTTGTGATAGTTTCATTATTAGTGTATCATGAGTGTAACATGGTTTTGTATCATGAGTGTAACATGGTTGTGTATCATGAATGTCAACTTGTCATTCTGAAATGTCGATGTGTTTCAAATGAGTCTCGACTTGTGTTGATGTTGTCTTGTCGACTATGTTGTGTTGATCATGTTTTTTTACTTATGCTTAGTCGACGATGTTTGTCGACTTGTAAGTCGATATTGAGTACACAAAGATGCAGGAAAATTCCATGTACTTTGATGATGTACAAGATGCGATAGTTATGGATTTGAAGAGAAAAATATTTGGTTCGCATCATTTTCATTCTTGTATAAAGTTTGTTTTCAAGATCAATGGTTTTCTTGGTTTGTGACAAGATGTCACAGGAAAGCATTTTGCAGCCATTGTAGAGTGGATTGTGCTGATGCCAATAGTTCACAAGGAGGACTTGATTCTCGGTAAGAAGGATGATAGTTTTCCAAGCACAAAGAGAATGGTGGGTCAACAACATCCAGAGAATAGTGGTTGAGGGACATAGCCAGTTGCAGTGTGAGGCATGTCAAGGTACCCAGGTGATTTCCAAAAAGACTTTTCAAGTAGAATCAGTTGATAGAACTTGGAAGCAAAAGAGTATTGAAGCTCAAGAAGATAATCATCAACTTTTGTGGGACCAAAATCCATTTAGTGGGAATGAGTGATCAGAATTTGGACCAGGGGTCAAAAATTAGCCCAAAAATCAAAGTGCTCATAATCGCTTCACAATCGATAGGTGTGTAGGCCTCATCCTCACAAACCCAACGCAACTCAAATGGGTTCAAACAAATATCGGATGAGTGAGATATCACGTTCTGTTCATTTTTACAAACAGACAAAACTTTGTTGACTGTACAACCCGTACAATCCGTACATGATGATGTGGTAGGGTACAGACCCACACGTGGAAGGGTATAGACCCACATGTGGCAGGTGATGTGTCAGTTCTGAGTTGGTAAGTGTTGACGTGGCAAGTGTTGAGTTGGTGATACACGAGAAAATCTGTTGATGACACATGGCATCGTTTTTGGCAAATTGTGTGGTGCCACGTGGCCCAGGCATGGGCTGCCACGTGGAACCTTGGTATATGGTAAATATCATGTGGATTTCATGGGGGCCAAACCCAGGACCTCCTGCACACATGGAAATTTTTGGCAATGGTTGGGCTACCACCAAGCCCGCACTATAGTTCTTAACATAAATTGTTTCGATATAGTTTTAAAGTCATTTGTGTTATGAGTTGGCATAGGGTCTGGGCTGTGGATTAGCCCCAGCCCATGATTTTATGTGTTGTAACATGACCATACCACATGGATTTTCATGGGAATCAAAATTGAACGGTGCTCCCCCCATCGTGTGACACTTGTCACATTGTTGGTTGTTGCAACGGGTGCCCACAACTTGCACGGGGACGTGGTCATATGACCCACGCGTCCAACACCTCTGTCGGTTTGGGTGCTAGTCCCCTAACCATGTGAAATTTTGGAGAAATTCATGTAAATTTGCGTGGATGATGGGTTTAGGCATGGGAAATTCATATAATCTAGGTTACACACACACAAGTGTGATTTGGCGAACCAGAGACAGCAAGCTTGAAGGAGAAAAATTGCAAGAAGTCTATCTTCTTTGTTTCTTGGCCAAACCAGGTGCATAAATAGCCCAGCTAGGGGTTCTTGAATGTTATAAATCCATTGTTACATGTTTCAAAGGCATTTGGAGACTTCTATTTTATTTTTTTCTACAGGGAAGTTTCAGAAAGCTCCAAGGAGCCCAGGGCCACCAGTGAAGGAGGCCATGTCCAGGGGATCCAAAGTCCATTTTCAGTGACTGAATAGTCATTATTAGCTAATTGATATGCTATGAACTCATTGGAATAGGTTGGAGAGTAATTTGAGGGGTTTTACAAGTGTTTTTTCCATAGGGAAGCTCAAGGCCACCAGTAGAAGAGGTCATGCCCATATGAACCATGGTTTGTTTTTAGAGATCTAATAGTCATTTTTGGGGTTTTTATGTATTCTGAACTCATTGGTACAGCCAGTAAATTTATTGGATTTGAGCATAAGATTGTAAAAGAAATTAGACAAACTAATCCCATAGAGCCTAGTTCATTGATGGAGGCTCAAGGAGATGTAGCCCAGTTAGGGGTGAACTCCTTTATCATGTTGTTGTTTTTGTTGTAATATTGTTGGTTATTATTTTCTGAAATTTATGCTTAATTTTGTATTCTTTAAACAACATATTTAACCTTTAAAAAAACTCACACATAAACACCTAAAAGGAGCCTAAACTTGACACATAAATCCTCTTGCACAACTAAGACATTGAGCAAGGTCCTGAAATTTTATTTTAATGGAGTAGAGGTTTGCATAGAAAAACAAGTCATCCCCCTATTTTCAGATCACATACAGTTGAAGAGAAACACACGGGGCCAACAATTCCAATGGTATTATCGACCAGTTCATTAGATCAGGTGTGATTTCTCCTTTTAGCATATAAGTTTATATAGCCATCAATTCTAGTTATTTTAATTTATATCTGTTTATTTCTTTTATCATATATGTTGATCTTGTGAACAGAAAAATAAAAAGGCATTATTTATTTCTATTTTTCCCTAATTCTAATTACAATTTTCCTATGACTTTGACCAAGGGCACACTACTCTAGGATCACACCTTCGTGTGACCATTCTTCTTTCTATTCTTAGCCTATATCAAACATCACTAAACAACACAATGACTGGAATCATACTAAGCTCTCTATTACTAAGCTCTTGTTATGGAAACTACATGATATGAAACTCAAAGCATAACTCGTATCTACAGGTTATCGAACTCACTATGAATCTTTTGTATGATTAGAGTGGTATCATTCTTAGTAAGATACAATATGAATATTAAGACTAACTGACTTATTACCTATATTATACCAATCTTATTGAGGCAATGACATCAATGAATATGGGAAAGGTGATTGCCGTGTTTCTCTAATAAGTTTCCATTACATGTTACCAGTAGTATTGCTTTCCCATATTCATGCCTATTCAACAGTAAACCTACTACTAGAACTAGTGTAATTTGGCAGTAGAGGTTATACAACCATTGCATGAATGATTTCTATTTAATTGATACTCATATGATCTAATAGCATGGACTAGTAATACCTGTATAGCCTTATTTACTCCTATTGTGTGATGTATGTACCCAATGAGTTCAATGAATATGGAATAAAGGGGCATCTGTTTTATTTCTGCATCTGTTTTATATTATTGCTCCTCTTTTTTATAACAAGAAACACCAAACCATAAAGGTAAGAAATAAGCTCATTAAGAGATAAGGGATAAGTGGTGGATAAAAAATACCTAGTAGTGCAGGTCACCATTACATGAGGGGTTGGTCACTAGGCAAATAATTACTCCCCAAAACTACCTATGTGTGCACATGTGTAATGTTACTAAAGTCTAGTGAAGCATAGTTACATGTATAAGTTCCCCACAAATGATGGTATAATTATCATCATTACATGGGGAGGTAAAACATGGTGTTTCACTACTTTGCCAAACTCATGATGCACCTCAAGAATGAAGAAATATTAAACATGACATTCTTCTTGTAGTGTGATGATTGAGGAAAACAAAGGTAGAGGGTAAGTGATCACTATAATGTGAATTCACCTACAGGAACATTGAAACAACTAATTTCCAAATCCTAAAAAACAGAGCATGAAATGAATTTTGTTTCAACAATTGATATAGATTTAGCATAAGAAAAACATGGGATGAAGATAATTTACATAGAATACCAATAGAAATACCAATACCAATTCCATACCAACACCATACATAACATACCAATACCAATACCATACCAATAACATACCAATAAGATACCAATACAATACCATACCAAGACCAATATCATACCATTGAATACAAATAACAATACCAAAACCAATACCACACCATTGCATACCAATACCAATACCATTGCATACCATTCAATGGAAATGGTATGCATTGACAATGATATGCATACCAATACCATACCATGCCATGCCAATAACACTTCCAATACCAATACCAATACCATACCATTGCATACCAATATCAATACCATTGCATACCACAATGGTATGCAATGGAAATGATATGCATACCAATACCATTGCATACCACAATGCTATGCATTGGAAATGATATGCATACCAATACCATACCAATACCAATACCAATAAATACCATACAATACCAATACCAATACCAATACCATAGACAAAAATGCTCGATAGAGTGTTCTTGAAAATCGACCTCATCTTCAGAAATTACATTATGCTTCATTGACCAAAAACCTGGTTTCGGAGATACTCCAACAAATGGTTTTCTGGTCGACAGAATGATAGCGTAGGGGCCCCACTAGATGAAAACCGATTCTCTTAATCCAATTCAATTGATGGTTCATGCATCTGAGTCTTGGTTTGAGTTTTATCACGATATGCAACTCACCTCCATAAGCTATTTAGGGACATGTGGTCAATTTGGTCCATGGGCATCAAATCCAAACCGAGTAGCATAAAGGACTTCTATAATCTCCCACAAGTCTATTTGGTTAAGGTCCACATGACTACACTAGCCAAAAATACCCGACAGAATGTTCTTGAAAAATGACGTCCTCTTTAGAAATTGCACTATGCCTCATTGACCAAGACCCTAGTTTTGGAAATACTCCAACAAATAGTTTTTCGGTCGACAGAATGATAGCGTAGGAGCCCCAATAGTTGAAAACTGGTGCTCCGGATCCAATGGAACTAAGGGTTCATGCATCTGAGTCTCGTTTTGAGTTTTATTAATAGTTTCAACTCTCCTCGTCAAGCCATTCAAGGACATGTGGCCAATTTCATTTAGGGGCATAAAATCCAAACCGAGTAGCATAATGGAGTTTCCCAAGCTCCCACAAGTCTATTTTCCCAAGGCCCATGCGACTACACTAGAAAAAAATGATCGATAGAGTATTCTTAAAAATTGACCTCATCTTCAAAAATTGCACTATGCCTCATTGACCAAAACCCTAGTGCTAGAGATACTCCAACAAACGGTTTTTCGATCGACGAAATGATAGCGTAGGGGCCCCACTAGTTGAATGAACTTAAAAATCGACATAGTAGCATAACAGACTTAAAAATTGACACAATAGCATAACGTAATTCCGTAAGCTCCTGCAAGTTTGTTTGACCAAGGTCCACACAACTACACTATCCAAAAATACCTGACACAATGTTCTTGAAAATTGACCTCCTCTTTAGAAATTGCACTATGCCTCATTGACCAAAACTCTAGTGCTGGAGATACTCCAAAAAATGATTTTCTAGTAGACAGAATGATAGTGTAAGAGACCTAATAGCTAAAACCTAGTGCTTCAGATCCAATGCAACTGATGGTATGTGCAACTGATTCTTGGTTTGAGTTTTATCAATAATTTCAAATCACCTCCTCAATACATTCAAGAACATGTGGCCAATTTAGTCCGAGGGCATAAAATTGAAACCGAGAAGCATAATGAAGTTTCGTAAGCTACCGCAAATATGTTTTTCCAAGGCCCATGCGACTACACTAGCAAAAAACACTCGACAAAGTGTTCTTGAAAATTGAGCTCATCTTCAAAAATTGCATTATCCTTCATTGATCAATACCCTAGTGATGAAGATACTCCAACAAGTGGATTTTCGGTCAATGGAATGATATCTTAGGGGCCCCACTACCTGAAACCTAGTTCTCTTGATCTAATGCAACTAACAGTTTGTGCATTTGATTCTCGGTTTGAGTTTTATCACGA
This sequence comes from Picea mariana, assembly GCA_032191745.1. Classification (NCBI taxonomy): domain Eukaryota; kingdom Viridiplantae; phylum Streptophyta; class Pinopsida; order Pinales; family Pinaceae; genus Picea; species Picea mariana. The sequence continues at coordinate 9,379 of JASDQU010816453.1, forward strand.
GTTGCAACTCGCCTCCTCAAGCCATTTAGGGACATGTGGTCAATTTGGTCCAGGGGCATAAAATCCAAACCGAGTAGCATAATAGACTTTCATAATGTCCCACAAGTCTATTTGGCCAAGGCCCACGTGACTACACTATCCAAAAAGACCCAACAAAGTGTTCTTTAAAATTGACCTCCTCTTCAAAAATTCCACTATGCCTCATTGAAAAAAATCCTAATGTTGGAGATACTCCAACAAATTTTTTTCCTATTCATGGAATAATAACATAGGAACACTAGTAGTTGAAACCTGATTCTCTGGATCTAATGCAACTGATGGTTCGTGCATATGAGGCTCAGTTTGAGTTTTATCGATAGTTGCAACTCGCCTCCTCAACCCATTCAAGGACATGTGGTCAATTTGGTCCGAGGGCATAAAATACAAACCGAGGAGAATAATTGTATTTCGTAAGATCCCGCATGTTTTTTTGGCCAAGGCCCATGCGAATACACTAGAAAACAATGCTTGACATAGTGTTCTTGAAAATCGACCTCATCTTCAGAAATTGCACTATGCCTCATTGGCCAAAACCCTTGTGCTGGAGATACTCCAACAAATGATTTTTCGATCTAAGGAATGATAGTGTATGGGCCCCACTAGTTGAAACTCAATGCTCTTAATCCAATGCAACTGACGGTTTGTGCATCTAAGTCTCGGTTTGAGTTTTATCGCGAGTTGCAACTCACCTCCTCAATCCATTTAGGGGCATGTGGTCAATTTGATCTAGGGTCATAAAATACAAACCGAGTAGCATAACGGACTTTCGTAAGCTCCCACAAGTCAATTTGGCCAAGGCCCATGTGACTACACTAACCAAAAACACTCGACACAGTTTTCTTGAAAATCGACCTCCTCTTCAGAAATTGCACTATGCCTCATTGACCAAAACCCTAGTGTTGGANGGTTCGTGCATTCGAGTCCTGGTTTGAGTTTTATCGATAGTTGCAACTCACCACCTGAAGCCATTCAAGGACATGTGGCCAATTTCGTCTGGGGGCATAAAATCCAAACTTAGTAGAATAATGGAGTTTCATAACCTCCCACAAGTCTATTTGGCCAAGGCCCATGCGACTACACTAGAAACAAATGCCCGATAGAGTGTTCTTGAAACTCAACCTCATCTTCAGCAATTGCACTATGACTCATTAACCAATACCCTAGTTTCAAAGATACTCCAAAAAATGGTTTTTCAATCAACGAAATGATAGCATAGGGGCCCCAGTAGCTGAAAATCGGTGATCTTAATCCAATGCATATGATGGTTCCTGCATCTAAGTCTTAGTTTGATTTTTATTGTGATTTTCAACTCGCCTCCACAAGTCATTTAGGGACATGTGGTCAATTTGGTCTGGGGTCATATAATCCAAACCGAGTAGAATAACAAAATTTCGTAAGATCCCCCAAGTTTATTTGACCAAGGCCCACATGACTACACTATTCAAAAATACCCGACATAATTTTCTTGAAAATTGACCTCCTCTTTTGAAATTGCACTATGCCTCATTGACCAAAACCCTAGTGTTGGAGATACTTGAACAAATGATTTTCTGGTAGACAAAATGATATCATAAGATCCCTAATAGCTAAAACCCAGTGCTCTGCATCCAATGCAACTAACGGTGCATGCAATTGATTCTTGGTTTGAGTTTTATCGATAGTTGCAACTCACCTCCTCAAGCCATTCAAGGAAATGTGGCCAATTTGGTATAGGGGCATAAAATCGAAACCGAGCAGCATAATGGAGTTTCGTAAGCTCCCGCATGTATGTTTTTTCCAAGGCCCATGCGACTACACTAGAAAAATCACCTGACAAAGTGTTCTTGAAAATTGAGCTCATATTCAAAAATTGTACTATGCCTCATTGACCAAAACCCTAGTGACGGAGATACTCCAACAAATGGCTTTTCAGTTGACAAAATGATAGTTTAGGAGCCCCACTAGCTAAAACCCAATGCTCTTAATCAAATGCAACTAACAATTTGTGCATCTGAGTCCCGGTTATGAGTTTTATCGTGAGTTGCAACTGGCCTCCTCAAGCCATTTAGGTACATGTGGTCAATTTGGTTTGTGGGCATAAAATCCAAACTGAGTAGCATAACAAACTTTCGTAAGCTCTCGTAAGTCTATTTTTCAAAGGCCAATGTGAATGCACTAGCCAAAAATACCCGACACAATGTTCTTTAAAATCGAACTCCTCTTCAAAAATTTCACTATGCCTCATTGACCAAAATTCTAGTGTTGGAGATACTCCAACAAATTGGTTTTCAGTCGATGGAATGATAACGTAGGATCCCCAATAGTTGAAACCTAGTGCTCCACATCCAATGCAATTGGAGGTTTGTGCATCTGAGTCCGGGTTTGATTTTTATCGATAGTTGCAACTCACCTCCTTAAGTCATTCAAGGACATGTGGCCAATTTGGTCTGAGGGCATAAAATCCAAACCGAGCAGCATAATATTGTTTCATAAGCTCCTACATGTATATTTGGCCAAGGCCAATGTGACTACACTAGAAAAAAATGCTCGATAGAGTGTTCTTGAAAATCGACCTCATCTTCAGAAATTGCACTATGCCTCATTGACTAAAACCCTAGTGTCGAAGATACTCCAACAAATGGTTTTTCGGTCAACGGAATGATAGCGTAGGGGCCCCACTAGCTGAAACTCAGTGCTCTTAATCCAATGCAACTAATGTTTCATGCATCTGAGTCCCAGTTTGAGTTTTATCATGAGTTGAAACTCGCCTCCTCAAGCCATTTAGGGACATGCGGTCAATTTGATCTGGGGGCATAAAATCCAAACCGGGTAGCATAACGGACTTTCGTAAGCTCCCACAAGTCAATTTGGCCAAGGACTATGTTACTACACTAGACAAAAACACCTAGCATGGTTTTCTTGAAAATTGACCTCTTCTTTAGAAATTGCACTATGCCTCATTGACCAAAACCCTAGTGTTGTAAATACTCCAACAAATGGTTTTTTGATCAATAGAATGATAGTGTAGGATCCCCAGTAGCTGAAACCCAGTGCTCTAGATCAAATGCAACTGATGGTTCATGCATCCGAGTCCTAGTTTGAGTTTTATCAATAGTTTCAACTCGCCTCCTCAAGCCATTCAAGGACATGTGGCCAATTTGGTCTAGGGGCATAAAATCCAAATTGAGCATCATAATGGAGTTATGTAAGCTCCCTCAAGTACGTTTGGCCAAGGCCCGTGCGACTACACTAGAAAAAAATTCCCAATAGAGTGTTCTTGAAAATCGACCTCATCTTCAGAAATTGTACTATGCCTCATTGACCAAAACCCTAATGTTGGAGATACTCCAACAAATGGTTTTTCGGTTGACAAAATGATAGCATAGGGGACCCACTAGCTAAAAACTGGTGCTCTTAATCCAATGCAACTTACTTCATCTGAGTCTCAGTTTGAGTTTTATCATGAGTTGCAAGTCACCTCCATAAGCCATTTAGGGACATTTGGTCAATTTGGTCCATGGGCATAAAATCCAAACCGAGTAGCATAACGGACTTACATAATCTCCCACAAGTCTATTTGGCTAAGGTCCACATGACTACACTAGCCAAAAAAGCCTGACACGTTGTTCTTGAAAATTGACCTCCTCATTAGAAATTGCACTATGCCTCATTGACCAAAACCCTAGTGTTGGAGATACTCCAACAAATAGTTTTACGGTTGAAAAAATGATAGAGTAGGAGCCCTAATAGCTGAACCTCGGTGCTTTGCATCCAATGCAACTGAGGGTTCGTTCATCCAAGTCTTGGTTTGATTTTTATGGATAGTTGCAACTCACATCCTCAATCCATTCAAGGACACGTGGCCAATTTCGTTTGGGGGAATAAAATACAAACCAAGCAACATTATGGAATTTGGCTCTAGAAAAAAGTAAGAAGTGCATGTGGGGGTTTAGCATTTCCCACTAATTGTTCAAAATAATACCTAAACAAGATGTTCTGGTAATCATTATTGGTTATTCACATATTTTCGATCATCGTGAATCCATACCATTATTTTATTAGAATGCAATCATTAGGTCCCAATGAAGCCTTGATATTCTTCAACAAAACACAAGTCCTAGGCATAAAATCCAACTCAATCACCATGGCTGGTGTTCTCTCTACATGTGCATATTTATTAGCTTTGGAAAAAAGTAAGCATATCCATGGAATGAAAACATTTTTGGTTATTCCTAGACTCACTATTCCCATGAAATAACAACATTCTTCAATGAAATGTAGGTTATGCTAGGAATAAAACCCAACTCATTCAATGTGGTTTGTGTGATGCCCACATTTCTAGATTAATTAGCTCTGGAAAAAGGTAAGCATATCCATGGAATGAAAACATTGTTGGTTATTCCTAGACTCACTATTCCCATGAAATAACAACATTCTTCAATGAAATGTAGGTTATGCTAGGAATAAAACCCAACTCATTCACTGTGGTTTGTGTGATGCCCACATTTCTAGATTAATTATCTCTAGAAAAAGGTAATTAGATACATGGCTATCCAATAAAAATAGGATTTGAATTTAATGTTGTTGTCGTCAATGGTCTTATAGAAATGTAAATAAATTATTGTTGGTTCGGATACATTAGTAAACCATTGTTTGGAATTAAATGTAGCAATCACTTACTCCATGGTGACTTGGTGAGGTTCCTCAACTTGTCAATGAAATGAGCCTTGTTAAGAACCAAATAAAAGATTCCAACACCATAATCAAACATAATGCATGCAACATCTTGCGTCCATGGTTATTCCCTTTACATACAAAAAAATAAATGTATGACTCTAGAATAGAGGAGAGTGAAGGTGACATCCAACTTCTAATTGTCAACCATAATGAGCATTTAGAGAAAACACGGATAAGCATTAATGCATAATGTTATGAATTCTATCAAAGGTTATCCTTTTTACAAGTGAAGAATGTTATGAATGTTATCAATGAATATCCTTTAGATTCATGGTCGTTGTTGTTCCTGAGTCTGTACTTAAGGCTTAGAAGTACAGTGTCAAGGCATCCAAAAGTGGGTAAAAGATGTAAAAGAGAGAAACGTCAACCTTCGGCGAAGGAAACTAGGGAAGATTTCTTCATTGGCGTTGTCTAGCTTCCAACTGTTCTTGGATAGTTATATCTTGTTCAATGGCTGCCCATGAATGTTCAAGTTCGACCCGGTTAGTAGCCGTTTTAAGAATAGTGTCGAAAAGGTTTAAGGCAATGTGTGTTTGGTTCGATAATCTGGGTTCGATATTAGGCTGTGTTGTTTCAGGGAAAGTCATGGAGGAATAGTAAAAGTAGGAAAGACTTCAGAGAGAGTTTAAGTGTTGTCTCAATTTGGTCGTAGAAAAGAGAATTTACGGTTTCCGAAATAAAATATGGATGCAAATCAAAGGCTCGTTCCTATAACTGTATTATATTTTAATAAAAGGTGTGAGGTGGGAGAAAAACATTTAGCTACCTATGGTGTAAGGCTCCTACCAGGGAAGATTCTCACGCATAAACAGAAGAGGAAAATTGTAAATAAATAACCAATGTAATAGAGAATATGTGTAGAATTCTGAAAATGCAGATTGGTCTTATACCCACTGATAGTTGGTATAGAGGAAAAAAAGTAAACAATTGGAAAAAACCAAAATTCATTCGCTATAGTAGTGGTCGTACTAAATTATAATGAAGCACATCAATTAAGAATATGAAATGAAATGAAATATGAGATACAAAGAAGAAAACTTGTAACATAGTCGTGACAGAATTGAGAATCTTCATATCTGCATGTATTAACTCTCAAATGTAAAAAACTCTATTACAAACGACACAAAAAGGTCCAGCCTTGTTTTTTTCTTTCTGTGGTATATTTATACAATTTCACAAATAAGGTAGAATCTCAATAGTCACAAAATTTTGGTTATGACAGGGAGGATTGCAATCGCTCCATTTCCCCTACTCTATCCTCACTTGGTGCCAGATGTTTTTCATTGCACGAGCTCGGTACAAGCGATATATCTTTCAACCAGTTGGGATATTAGCCGCGATGGTTCTTCTTGACAGTTGGCTTCGAATAAGTAACATTCTCGGGCTAACTACTGCAGCCTATCTTCCATATGTCCATCTATAATGTCGATGGCACATAATTGTGTGTTGGGATTAATCATGCATTTATCCACTTGGATTATGTCTACCATAGTCATCTTAGAGATATCAGTCTAATCTCTTTCTTCTCTTTCCTTCAGATCAAGCAAGATCCTTTCCACATTCATTTGCATCAATGTTTCGGCATTACCTCCAATGTCAATACCCAGCAGATCATCGTCTATAGAATTAAAGGCATCCTCTAAGGAATTGGTTATATTTTGGGCTTGTTGCTTGCCTTTGGCGATGTTATGCTCCCATTCCTTTAACAGAATGTTTCCTCTGGTTTTCTCTGAAATGGTGAACCTGGGAGTACCTGGCGAAACCCTATTGTTCATAGCTATCACAGCCTCCTGGAAGGCGACCTGAGATGCTCCAGCATCCCTTTCTTTGGCAGATAAGTTCTCGGACACCTGATTTACCAGCAAACAGTTATCTCGGATCGCTTCTATCTTGGTGAGCAAATTTTGCTGTGCCACGGAGACTCTGCCCCGAATCTTGATCACCTAGGATTTGAACATCCTGATGTTTATCATTCCGCTCTCGACAGTCTCTACTCTAGCCTATAGTTGTTTGATCAAATCCCTCTGCTGGCTTGCTTGCATCCGACCATCCCGGACCACCAACTGTGCTTGCTCAAGCTTAGTTTTGAGCATCTCTATTTCATTTTTATTGGCCAATCTGGCCTACTCTATTCCCATGCTCGCCTGATCTTTAGCATTCTCTGTTGCTGTGGCTAGTATAGCTTCAAGGGTCCTAATTAGGCTATTTTTTCTTTTAAGTTGGTTCTTTAAGAGCCCGGCTGAGAATTGATTCGTCGAGGCATACGCTCCTAGTTTCCCTGCTATTTCAGTGGCGAATTGCTCATTATTTTTATCCTTTTCCTCGTTCATAATTTTATACTTCTTGGCAGTCGACTCTCCTTCCTGGTAGAATTCCCTTTTTACTACTACCTTTCTCTTTTTATCGAATAAGAACTCATTCGGAGGGAGTTCTTCTACTCTTATGGGCCTCAGCTCTTCATTGAATATCCATCCCTCATCGATATTTCCCTATGCCGAATGCAAGGGGGTGACTGATGTGATGGGTTCTCCGATCTATTTCGCCAATTTTCCCAAAGTATTGACTGGAATCTACTTCTTCGGCGGTTCTCGAGTCTTTATTTCTATCTCCGTATTCTGCTCCTTCAATGGTTCCAGAGTGTTTATTTCTATCTCCAAATTCTGCGTTTGTTCCCCCTCGCCCTGGTGTTTTCCTTGGTCAGGAGTCGCCTCCTTAGAACCTTCGGCATCCTTCTGTTTCATTTCCGAAATACCTGGACCCTCTCCTCACAACACATTGGGAAGACAGCTACGTCAATGTTCCTGGAACTTTAGAACATTGGCTCTTTCATCGGGTGCCAAGGATTGTATCCGGGCTAGAATCTTCTCATAGGACCTTACTCCTCGGAAAATGTCATCTGAGGGTGAATTCTCATGCTCAAATCACTTGAGCCCGCAATTGGCCAAATGATTGCTCACGACCCTCTGTGGATCATGCTTCTTGTATTCGATGGAGACCAAATTTAAGTCTTCTAGGGTTGCCACCTCTGCTTTGGCATGCCCAAAATCTAATAAACAATAAGAATTCAAACGAATAGGAAAAGACGGCCATACCTTCTTCGAATACCCTTTAAGTTCTTTACTTACATCACCAATTACCATTTGCCTGGCAACCTCGCGACAAGCCAGCTTGTTGGGAATGAACAATGGCAGTGCATGTGGGGGAACAGAAGCCCCAAAAACTTTGAGGTATGAAAATTCTACTTCTACTTACCAGTCCACTATGTTGCTCAGATTTGTCACTATGTTATCCGAGATCTGAGGTGGTGGGTGACCAAAAATGGCGATGTGCAGGGGCACCATTACCCAGTTAAAAATTTCATAAGCAAAATTTGTTGCCTTGTTTTCCCATAATTTTGCATGATATACATGTATGGGTTCATCTTCAGCCAAAGTCCAACTCCAGCTCATCAATGGAAATGGTGTCATAGAACAAATTGCGTCCATAATGTACGTTGACATGAAGAATGACGATGCCTTCCCATTCTCCTTCTGCTCCTGATACTCTGTGACCCGATTGGTCAAGCTATCCGAAAGCATCTTTGCCCAGTTAAAGGAACAACCTTCGACGACCTGAAACATTAGAGGCACCCACGCAAGGAAAAAATGCAATGTGTCCTCTTTCCCATATAACCGGCATGTCATCATGGCCACATATCTGTACTGCGGTTCTAATGAAGAGATTGAATACATGCCATGGGTATTAGCTCTGAACTTCGCAGCGTTTGAAACCCAATCCTTTATCAAACTGGACATGTTTTTATCATACTGTTCGCATTCCTTCTCCTTGAATTCTTCCAAGAACTCAGCACCATATGTGTGGTCAGACGTCGTGGGAAGCTTATACATGGTTTGCAGATGCTCTGGCCTGAAAGTCCCGATGGTGACTCTTTTCTTGTTCATGATAGTCCTGGTCGGTATGTCCACATGGTCCAATGCCCATCGAACCATATCATAATATGGAAGCAACCACGGTCTGGCTACTACTCTGTGCATTCCGGATTGGACGACTATCTTGTGCTTGGTGGTTAAATCATCTCTTTCATTGTCGTCGGAGTCGTCAGAATAATCCACCAATTCTTCTTGCAGAATATCTGAAACATATGACCAATTCAGGACTGAGTTGATACTTCGGGGTGAAGTATCAGAGACATTATCTGAGCCTTGTCCTGAAACCTCAACATTCACCTTTGCTTCTTTTCGCAGAGCCATGGCTGAAGCTTGCGTTTTAGCTCTTCTGTGATAGAATTGCGTATACATACAAAAGTCAGTTTACTCAGAGGTGGTGAGCTCTATTTGCTATGAAAATGCATTTGTTATAATGAAATACAACTCTGATATATACTCAAAAAACTTGGAACCTTTCAGAACAAGTCTGTCAAATCACATTTGGAAATAAATTTTTCCATAAAAATCCGATCTTATACATCGATTTACCCTATTTCCTCATTAATGTCATAAATTTTGGTGATTTTAAAATTTCAGTTGGCGCATGGAGGAAAAAGGCTACCTCGTAAATCATGCAGACATCAAAGCGTGGGATATTCATTGATTTAGCTTAATTAATCTGGTTTTACCGCTGTTAATAGTGTTTCGGTACTCGTTATATCGGGTATTTTCCTTTAACATTTTGAGTCTCTAACACCTGATACTGTGAAGATCGATTTTGGTTTAATTAAAGGTAATCACTATTTGGGGCTTGATTAATTTTATAATTATTATATTTTCCATATCGCGACTCGGAGCTTCGAAGATAAGTTTCCGAGAGATTTACATGCCGAGCTGCGAATCCGCGAGATCGCGATAACATGGCTTAATTAAAAGGGAAGATAATCTTGGATTAAGTAATTAATTAATCACATTAAAACTACATCTTGACTTCGCGAGTCGGGGTTTAGACGGTCAAACTTTCAAAAAGGACAACGCCGAGTGGCGAAATTCCAAGAGAATCTTTTACCACGGTTTAGCTTTTACCCTTAACCTTGACATGAGTTACTCAAATAAGGAACTCGTGTTCTCGGTTTTCGAGGTTATGAAAATAAATTTTTGGGTTTGGTGATTGCCGAGGCACGAAACCCCGACGACGTTTAAACATGAGTTGGGGAAAACATTACCCTCGTTACTATTTTGATTGAAAAGTTAAAACGACTTCGTTGTTTCGTGACTTGGGACGTGTGAACTGCATCAGCTATAGTATCCGATCTGCGAGATCCCAAAGTAGAACAAAAGAGGAAACATTTTACGACAGGTAGGACTTGTTTCGAGAGTGGAATAATCATCGTTGCTCGCATGATCAAGCTTCAGAGATCATTGATATATCAGAGGAAAAATGAAAACCATTTTTAGATTTCAAGCATTAAGAATGAAACTTGTGAAGGGCTAGAAAAATAGGGGTGGCTCCAACATAGGCTCCAACTAGGGATCCCGCCTTCCTGTGAGGCAGGAAGAATAGTAGACCATGTGCCAATATTGGGTAAATGGAGTCAAAAGCTCAATCAAGCGAAAAGGTTCCAGAGAAGAGG
>JASDQU010816453.1:20072-36122 GCA_032191745.1 Picea mariana
AATTTGGGATGTGGATCAGGTTTTAAAAAGCATTGGTTACCAGAGTAGAGTGATATTCATGTATAACAGCCTTATAGATATCTCAGACATTGCTTCACTGCCAGCGAACCTATTCAATACCCCGGTGAAGTTATCTGGCCCCTTTTTACTGAATTTCCTTTCACCATTTCGGAATATATATATGCATTTAAATGCTGAGACGAGGGCAATCATTTATGAATTTCCTTTCATCATCTCTTGGACTAGGTGGGGGCAATCATTTCTGAATTTCCTTTCACCACGTGTCTTATAATTTACTTTTTAGAGCGCGAAGATGGGGGCAATCAGTTTGTATCAAGGCTGATATATGTGTAATATTTTGCATTATAGGTCTGTCAACTTACTTTGATTACTCGGTACCAACCTTCCCTTGACCTTCACAACATATTCGTTCTTGTGGAGAAAAAGGAAAATAACTTTTTAAGGGTATTCCATTTGAGCAAGCTTCAATCCTCCGATGCCATTGAAAAACCCAGGAAAGTTAGGACCACTCTAAACATTCCTCCACTTGGCAATTTTAGATGAATGTGATGATGAATAACATGTGACATTGTTCCCTTGAATGTTTGTGAAGTTATTTTGGTTTCCTATACTTGTGGGAAACATATGTCATTCACATGAAAAGAGTCAACAAGTATAGATTCATGGAGGATGGATGATAATTATTCATAGAAGCATAGCAAATAATCTCTCTAATTTAAGCTACTTAAGAAAAAATATTGTTAAATGTTAACAAGAAGTTTTCTTTTTTATATACTGAGGCCCAAGAATGATGAAGAGTTCTCCATGGAAGTAAGGACTCCACAAATTGTTTGTTCAAAGAAGCAAACACAACAATTGGAGGAGTTGGTTGAGGAATTCAAGGAGGTTTTTCAAGAACCCAAAGGCCTTCCACCCATAAGGGAGGTATAGCATGAGGTACATTGAAATTTGACACCAAGAGGCATCGTTTCCCAATGAAGGATTGAGAACTCATACAATCTCAAAAGAAGAGGAAGTAAAGAGACAATTGTATGAATTGCTTAGCAAGGACCCATGAGGCCAATCACTTATCCATGTGGTTCTCCAATAGTAATTTTCCACAATAAGGATAGCACATGGTGTTTGTTTGTGGACTATTGTACCTTCAACAAGATTAGAATAACGAACATAATTCATTGGAGAGTATTGATGACTTTCTAGATCAACTCCAAAATGCAAGTTTTTTCACTAATTTGGATCTGAAATTAGGTTACCATCAAATAATAATTAAAGAGGAAGATGTATTGAAGACCACATTTAAGACCAAGCAAGGTCTCTATGAATGGTTGGTGCTACAATTTATGTTGTGCAATGCACTGGATACTTTAATGTGCACAATGAATAATGTATTATGCACTTTCATTGATTCTTTTTCCATAGTGTACTTGGATGACAAACTTGTGTTTATTGAAACTCTTGGGATGACAAAATGTTGCATTTGTAGCAAGTGCTTGAAACTCTAAAACAAAATCAACTTTTGATGAGTTGGAATAAATATGAATTTGTCTAAGGCCTCAATCTATTTGGATTATGTAGTGGGAGGGTGTGAACTCAATATTAATCAAAGAAAAGTAGACGCAATAATATATGGCCTACACAAAGGAATGTGCATGAGGTAGGAACCTTTGTTGGGGAAACCCAGTAAATGAGGAATATTATTTTTTATTTCTCCAAAATAGCAACCCCACTCCATGCGTTGACCTAAAAAATACATGTTTTCACTTGGGAAGAAGCACAACAATATTCTTTTGATAATTTGAAGCATAAAATTGACAATGCACCAATATTTCCACTTCAAAACTTGAGACAACCATTTGAGTTAATTTGATGCATCACCCTCTGCAATGGGAACCATGTTGAAAAGAGGCAAATCAATATGTTATAAATCAAAAAAAGATCTAAGATTTCACTTTGAATTATTGCACTTATGACAAAGGGATTTGGGAATTGGTGCAAGTGGTTAAGAAATGGAAGCATGATATCATGGGAAATGAAATAATAATTCATATCAATTGTCAACCTCTACAATATTTGTAGGCAAAAACCATGCCCCAACAAAACAATACACTATTGTTGGAAGGGGTTTCCTACAAAACTTTCATCTAGTGATCAAACACAAGAAGGGAGTAACAAATACAGTGACATATATTTGCCTTCTAGGCCACCAATTCCAACAAATTCATCCATATGTATGATCATGAAAGATATGTTATTGAATAGTCTAGAAAAATACAAGGCCAAACATGACTAGCATAGGAAGGAGGACAAGTTTCTAGTAGGTGCCAACATTTAATCACACATGAGAAAATAAATATTGCAATATGATATAAATAAGTCAAATCCTAGTTCATCATCAGATATTCGTTGATAACATTCATAACGACCATGAATCTAAAGGATCTTCATTGATAACATTCATAACATTATTCACTTGTAAAAAGGATAAATCCTCCAATTATTGTGTTTGCTTCTTTGAACAAACAATTTGTGGAGTCCTTACTTCCATGTAGAACTCTTCATCATTCTTGGGCCTCAATATATAAAAAAGAAAACTTCTTGTTAACATTTACCAATATTTTTGCTTAAGTAGCTTAAGTTAGAGAGATTATTTGCTATGCTTCTATGAATAATTATCATCCATCCTCCATGAATCTATACTTGTTGGCTCTTTTCATGTGAATGAAATATGTTTCCCACAAGTATAGGAAACCAAAATAATTTCACAAACATCCAAGGGAACAATGTCACATGTTATTCATCAGCACATTCATCTAAAATTGCCAACATCAACTTACATTTCTTTGTTCATCCACCCTAGTTGAGATTGAGATATGTGTTCATCCACCCTAGTTGATATGGTTTTGGATGGGAATGAATATTCAAACCCAATTACTTCATAAATTCGTTGGATATAAATTTCTTTTGTAAACCCTGATATACATGTTATCCCTCATTTTGGCATGAGGATTGCACATGTGATTTTTATCACATGATTCATAGATTTGCAAGGTGGCATGATGATACTAGCTTTAAAAAGGTTGGAATTGTGATGAAAGATACTCTAGTTGTGCATCATGTTATTCATGGAATTTTTGGATTGACTTGGAAATGGTATTTTCCCTTTATTGATGGTGCCTTGATAGAGGAGATTCACTTGGTTTTGATTGTCATGACTCATCTTTTGGTTTTCTTCACATTGCATTGATGGATAATCCTATTAATATACATATTTTAATGGTTATGAAGCATGCCATATCATCATGGTGTGTTTCCTTGCTATACTTGTTCATCTGTAGAGTGCTACACCTTTCTTCATCTATGATGGTTCTAGTCCCACAAGGGGTTGGATAATGGTGATAGGAGGCATGTTGTGGTGTGACATGGTGGTTTTGGATCTTGTTTGGCTAAAACAAGGCCTATATTTTGTACATCTTATATTTCATGGAGGATTTTGACACCTAAAACATTTTATGATGACATGAACTATCACTCCTAGTGGGGCTCTCTTCTTGTGCACATATTTCTATGTAATCCTAGCCCTCACAACAACTAGTTGACAATTGGAGTCTTGTGAAATGGCTGCCCTTGTTTATGTGGCTTGATTGGTCACCTAGAGTGTTTGTGATGATATGGACTAGGGTTTCATGTGGATTTATCACCTTCTTGCTACATGGATTCCAAGCATACTTCTTGAGCTTGTGATGGAGCGCCCTAGGGTTTTGTGGTTGATTTGGCATGGTTTTGGAACTTATTGTCATTTATTCATGATCTATGAGGAGTTCTCCACTTATCCCTTGCTTGGAATAAATTTGTATGGTGTTTATTCTTGGAGATTGAGATTGGGGAATTGCTTTGAAGGCCACTTGTAGAATATAACCTTTTCATCCAGCACTCGAGCCTCTCATTTTTTTTTTCCTGTATCTTAGTTCTAGCACAACAGAGGGGTTATCTTCAGCATTTGAAATATTTTATTGTGTTGATTCACTTACCCTTGGAGTGGTTTTGAAAAATCACTAGTATTCTTTTGAAGTGATATATTTCTAGGCCTGGTTTAGTGTTGTTTACCATTATAATTTGCAGAACATACAGGCCATAAATTAGCACCCTTTTGAGACCCATTTTATACATATATCAGTCATCAAGAGGGGATATCTCCCATACTATACAAGGAATTCAAATGAGTTTTCAATAGCACCATTTTTACCATATTATGACAGAATAAAGGACACATGTCTGGTAGAAATATTCAGTCTTGTTTCATGGTATACCAACAAGAGGATGAATTCTTGACTATTCCCCTAATCCCCTAAGAGGAGGAGGTATATAAGATAAGGCATCCTCATAATTCCCCTGTATTAAGATCTTTATTTGGAGAAATAATTTCTTTATCTTCAATGGGTCAACGACTATGGGTTACCAATGCCTTTAAATCTTTATATATGTTTGCAATCCAAGGGTACCCTCATACTATGCCTCAAAAGTTTGATAAATGGTTGCCTAAATTATCTAGTAATAATTTCATCACTGTTGAAGAGAATATAGATAACTTTTATGCATGATTTCAAATTCAGCCTCTTAATAATGATGATGAAGATGTGCTTATGAAACTTTTTGTTGCTTCTCTAGTTGAAGATGCTAGAAAATGGTATAATAACCTTCTTGATAAGAGTATCAAAACTTGGGAAGCCTTTCATGATACCTTTATGAATATATGGGACACAAAGAGGGATTCTTGGTTATTATTAGTACAATTTAATGAAATGAAGAATGAAAATGAATCGATAAAAGAATTTGAAACAAGATTTGAAAATTAACTCAATCAAATTCCTGAGGACATTAGCTTAAAGGATCGTGTCATCATCCTTATTCAATACACAAAATCCTTTGAGGGGAAATTTGGATTTATGTTAAGGGACAAGTCCCAAAAGATCCTTGTAGAAGCACAAGAGCATGCTTCTAAGATTGAAGAAAATCATCTAGCTTCTCAAAACTTTACCAAGCCCAAAACCTTACATAATGTTGAATATGCTCAAAATTCTATGACACTTTTGGCCCAAAGACTTGAGAAAATAGTAACCAACTTATCATAGAATCAAATTCTCACAATGAACAAAATCGCTAATGTAGAGAGATCTCAACCACAAAATTTTCCTCCTAGACCTCCATATAACAACAGAGAGGAAATCCAAGATGGAAACCTAGGATCTCTAATGAGCAAAGAGTTCCTAATACCCTAGCACCCACTAATGTAATGACCCTTTAGATGCTTAGAGGGATGACCTAAAGAAGGGGAAAGAAACATAAAATTTGAATGGTGGGTTGACCTTTAATGATTATCTAAGTTTGGTTCAAATTGAAGCTCTAATTTTGAATTGGAAGAGAAATTTAGGGCCAACCCCTTGAGGAAGGTTATGTTCTTGTGTTGAATCTCTTATGCCCATGTGTAAATGGATAATGGTTCTTTCTTTGCTTAACTGGTAAAGAAGGTAATTCCTTGGATAGTTTTGTGGGCTGTTGGTTGTGATACGATGTTATCTCATTTTGAAGCCCACATGACCACATGTGAAGGAAGATGTTGGGTCTTTATTACATGCTTGGTGAAGGAAACCCTAGCCCACTTGAAGAACAATTGAATATTGTATAGTTGATTTTGAGCAGAAAAGAGAGCATTAAAGAGCCTTTGGAGGCTAGATGTTGCACCAAAGCCCCTCTTTTCCCCTCATTTGAGAACATTGGTCATATTTATGGATCAAGTCCCTTATATTTTTTACATTTGGTATACATACACTTGATTTGTATTATTTTAGAGTATTTAATTGTTGAACAAGGCCTCTTTCCCCTCCATAGGCTAGAATAGGGGATTTAGCTTAGAAAAATCAATATTTTAATGTAAGAGCAAATTGAACCTTTCCCCCTGTAAATAGAGAGGAATTTCCTCTCATTTGATTAGAAAACATCATGGGATTTTTCCCTTAGGAGGTCTGAAATTTTTTAAATTATGTTGAAGCATCTTGTGTTATACTTAGGCGCATTTTTTGGAGATTGATCCAGTGGATGTTTTCTCTTAGTTTTTGGTGGATGTTTCGTGAAAATGGGTTTTCTTCATGCTATGTGCCTTTTCTTAAGTTTTTTCATTATGATGCATGTGATGTTTCTTGGGATATCTTGGTGAATGCTCTATTAGAGTAATAGTTGCATTTTAACTTTGTCTCCTTGAAAAATATTGAAACCCTAAGGAAGGATTGAGAGTTACCATCCCCTTACCTTGATTTATCCATATTAACTCATTGAAGCATTCAAGGTTTTCCTTAATGGTTAGGATTGGCTATCCCCTTAAGTATTTTCTTGGCTAGGGTTTAGTTCTAGGGGTTAGAACTGGATATCCCCCTAGGGTTTAAAACATAGTTGTCTTGATCTTGTGCTAGTATCTCTTGAAGGAATAGGACGACACCTAGTGTTTATGAGGGGATAAACTATAGGGTTTTCTCTCCTAGGAGGTTGACCTAGGCTTATGAGGTGATAATATTATGATAGACTTTCAAGTATTATTTTTCCCTCGGTCTCCATTGAAGCGCTACATTAACTCCATATGCCCAATGAAAAGACATTGATCTTGAGACCTCCAAGTACTTTCTTTAGTACTCTAAAGCTACCCAAACACATTTTTCTCAGACTTCACTCTCCACATTGAGATTCCTTTCCCTAATTCCTCAAAATCTTAATTGAGGGAAACCACCTTCAATCTGAGGAAAGATGGCTTGAAGTGAAAGAGGGTTGGTGAGTTGACAGGGGATTTCCCTCTAAGTTACGCATGATTGCACTAGAGCTTTCATAATTTATCTCAACAATTGTGAGTTTGTGTGATAACACACCCGAGACTATCCTAGTGATCCTAAACCTCATTAGACAAGACCCCATTTACCATTGGAAACTAGTCCTCCTCCTCAACCAACCTTGCCTAAGACCGATGATATAGATTTGAATATTGATATGGATAGTATCTTAGCAAAGGTTAATGTACATGTCCCTCTCACTGAGATAATGAAGATTCCTTCTTTAAGGGATAAGGTGAAGAAGTTATTAAGAATCCAAGATGATTCTAAGGATCCTCCTGTACTATTACAAACCATGCATTATGACCAAAGTAAGGAGGAACATGCACCTTTTTTCATCACTTTGGTAGTAAATGATATATTACTTCATAATTGTATTCTTGATTCTGGGGCTTCTTCCAATGTGACATCTTTAAAGGTCATGAATCAATCAGGCTTGAAGATCACAATACCTTACAAGAATGTTTGTGAGATTGATTCCAAAGTTATCCAAGTTTGTGGTGTGATCAAAGACCTTAAGGTTCACCTTTCTATTTGTTACCCTCTCAATGGTAGAAACCTTTGGATACCCTTAAAATGGTATCATGTACCTTCTTGCACGAGCTTTCATTCATCTCTGACCATTTCTAGACTCAATCCCTTCTATTCTCCAATTCTGATAAGATGCCAAATTGATGAACCATGATGTGCTTACTTCATGGAATTGACATTTTTTTTAAATACCTTAAATATAGTCATTATTGCTATGTCTTGGAGTGTCTCTCCCATAGCAACCATGTCGGAGCTGATAACTCTTACCGTTACTATTGCCACCACTTCTTATGTTGATCGTATGACATCTTGGAGTCTTACCATCATTATTTCCACCTCTGTTGAAGTCAGTCTTGCCACCTCTGCTGATGTCGGTCTTATGACATATTGGAGTTTTACCATCATTATTTCCACCACTACTTATGTCATTTGTACAATGTCTTGGAGTATCACTCCCATAAAAACCATATCGGAGCTAATACCTTTTACCTTCGCTATTTCCACCCTTTCCTACGTCGGTTTTATGACACCTAGATATGTCACTCCCAATGCAAACATGTAGTGGTGACCAACAAAATGGGAAGTCAAAATTATGATGTCTATGACATTGTTGTAGTGACAACTATATGGGGTTTGGACAGTCAAATCCAAGATGACAAGTGTTTGCATGAAATGTCACAATAGAGACGATATCTATGGCATCAGAAAAGCGACGTCATGTGAAACAACATTTGAGGGGGTCCATTTTTTGTCATTCTCCCGAAAATATAAAGTGGTGATTGCATCGAACATGCCATCGGAATTTGACTAGCTAAATGTACTAGTGTATGACCCAGAAAAGAATTTGTTTATCTATGAGAATATATGGGCAACAAAGAAGATTACAGATGAAGATGCAAAGGTTTCACTATTGGAAATCACATTTAGAGACCACGCATTAGACCTGTACATGAGTCTCACAAAAAATAATCCAATGGGAGCACCTACAATTGTATCATAGGTAAAGAAGAAATTAATAAATGAATTTCATAAACCAAGCTCACAGGACTAGTTCATGAGTGAAATGATAAAGATTAAGAAGAAACAAGGAGAATCAGTCTGGGAGGTGGAATAGAAGTTCAAGAGGATAAAAGGTAAGTTAAAGTACCATATTATTGATATTCAACATAGACATTCGTTTTTTAATTCTTTGTTTCCACACTTGAAGTATCCTTTGAGACATCAGAAATTTCAAAGCCAAGTTGAGGCTCTGCAAGAATCCTTACATTTAGAGGAAAATCAATATAAGTAGACAGATCAAGCTCTGGAAGAGTTGAGGAAAGACTTGAAGAACTTAAAATTTTAGTTGAATCAGAATAAAGGTAAGGAGAAAAGGGAATACGTCTAGTGTATAATGTGAAGAACATAAGGCCGTCATAATAATGAGTATCCATTATTTTCAAAATATATTGGAGTGGGTATGCCAAACCCTTTATCTTCATAAGGACCATGGTGTGAGATTTGTAAGACACATGGGCATGATCCTTATCATTTCCCCCTGATGAAGAAGTATCATACAGTACCAAAGAGTACATTTTGTAATTTTTTTAAATCAATTGGACATGAAGACAAGGATTGTAAAACCTTGGAGATGATGAAAGAAAGGATTGTATATACATAAAGGGTGCAAGATGAACACATAATAGGACAACATGTGTAGCAGCCATAGTATGACAATGCACAACAACCATATTATAATATCGTGCAGCAGTTTCAAGCACAACCGTAGTATAAGAATGTGCAATAGTTTGGAGCACCACCGCAGCAGTGTGTAGCGCCACCATAGTATAATAATTCTCAACCGTAGTACAATTAGGGATCTTAGTATAATACACTGCATGGAGATAACCAAGGAAACAGAGTAGGCTTCAGAGGAGGAGGTTGTGGAGGAAGAGGATTTGGAGGAGGTTGAGGACCATTAGTTTTTAATAACTATCAGAAACTAGCATACTATGAAAGATACTTCCCATAGCCACCTGCAACATGTATGTATCCTTGCGCAATAGACCATGAAATAGAAGATTGTCTGACACTTTTGGTGAAGATACAGGACAAGAGGAACCCGAAAAATCAGAACGTACAATGGATTTCTATGGAAAACGAAGAAGAGGATGGAAAGAAGATCAACATAGTTACTAAAGGTGGAGCCAAGATAGGAGAAGATGTAGCAAAGAAGGACTATAATTAGTACCATTGGGTCAGGAAGAATATCACACCTGAACAGAATTTTGATGCATGCAAAGCGAAATAGATGTTCAAAGAAGCTAGACAAGAGATCTTGAAATACAATATTGTGTCTACTTTAGGGACAAAACCAGAATATGAGATACTAGTGTATGACATGCCTCCATTATTTGATCAAACCAGCAAAGAGAATCCTTCATATCATTTAAGTAAATTAAGAAACATTTTGGGTTCATGTGTAAAATTGTTGAATGACAAAAATGATTTACAAGTACCGCAAAGTTTGTTAGAAAAGTGTAACTCTAGGGAAGAAGGGTTAAAAAGAGTGAATCAAGTTCATAAGATGAGAAGAACAAGTAGGGAATTCAGGTTGAATGCAAACACTGGCGATTTCAGTATGTGGGATATCACACTAGACTTAAGATCTGGAGTTAATGTTATGCCAAATAAGACATGGGAAGCTATGGGATAACCTCAATTCGGGTAATCACCTATTCAGTTGAAGTTATAAAATCAACACAGAGTGGTGCTAATTGGAATATTTAAAGGGATTCCACTAGATCTAGATTGTGTGTGCACCATGGCAGACTTTGAAGCATTGACATAGTAGATAACACTTTTCAATATACAGCTTTGTTGGGCCTATATTGGGACTTTGATAACCAATATATTATCAATTTCAAGACAAGGAAGATGATATTTGAATCTGGAGAATTCATATTTATTGCACCATTGGATCCATCAAAAGGAGGATGGTATGTGGAACATATGGCAAACAATATTCTTATAGAAGATGTAAATCAGTTATAAAAAATAACCTCGTGGGAAGAAGATTATATCAACCCAACTGTAGATGGAATGTTGAGTTGAACGAGCATTAGTTCTTGTGCTTCAGATTCTGACACGGGACTGGAGAACTTGAATCAGTGACTACATTAATGATCTACTAGAATATGTGTCGGAATGATGCACGTGCTGAGATGGATTGGTTCAGAGGTAAGAGAGCCTCCTACTTTTCATGGTCTGAATAACTTGGAAGAATTTTTAATGAAGTTTGAATTAGAAGTAGTATAAATTCAGAGATTACTAGTATTAGATATTGCTTTGAATTTTACACATGCCCATTGGTGGGGTACACACAAGGAGAATATCAAAAATCGGTTTCATTGCAAGATGTTACTGTGCATTAGATTCGATGCAGAGAAGGAGCATAGATATGAGGAGAAATATGAGGGATTTGGATAACCTCAAGAACATATAGATAGGTGCATATTTCAATGGATATTAGTACCACCCGAATAATGGCCATGCCATTTTATTCACACATTAGAAGGCATTACAAAGAACTGGTACACAAAATAGGAACAATGCAAAGAAACTGCAAATTGGGAAGAGATACAACATAATTTCATAGTTACATTTTCATTTGATCATGAAAGTCTAGATATATATACAACACTAAAAGTGGTAAGGGATAATATATTTGAAGAACCAAAATTTTAAATAATTCCAGCATATCAGAAGCAGACTAAACAGACAGTTAAACAATTGCTACACTATTATCATGTTGAAGAAGAAGAAGATCCAACAAAGGATAATCCACACAATATCTAGATATCAGAAGTTGAAGAAGAAAGGGAAATAGAAGGAACAAATATAGATTCATAAGATTATGTTGCACCCCTAAAGATAAAAAAAGGTAAACATTGGAATTGTAGACAACCCAAATATTGCAAGCATTGGAGATTATTGGGATAATCAGACAATAGAAAGAATCACAAAATTATTGTGCAAGTACAGTGACTTGTTCCCAAAAACATTCTCAGAGATGAAGGGATTAACAAAAGAGATAAGAGAGATGCATATCCCCTTGAAGACATAAGACATACCTATAAGATAGAGACCTTAAATATTGAATCCAATATACAAATAGAAAGTGAAGATAGAAATCGACAAGATGTTAGAAGTTGGTGCCATATAACCTGTGGAATAATTAGAATGGATCGGTCCTATGGTGGTGCAAGAAAAGAAGCAAGGAGGGATCTAGATTTGCGTAGATTTAAGAAAATTGAATTATGTTTTTCTACATCATCATTTTCCTACTCCATTTATAGACAAATGTTTGGAGAATGTAGGGGGACAAGAGGCATATTATTTTATAGATGGGTTTTTAGGATATCATCATATTAGGATAGCACCAGAAGATAGACATAAGACAACATGTTCTACAAAATGGGATTCATTTTAGTATGCAGTTATGCCATTTAGGTTGAAGAATGCGCCAGCAATTTTTTCAAAAGTAGTAGTAGCAGCCTTTAAGGACTTTATTCAAAAGTTCTTAGAAGTCTACATGGATAACTAGACAATGTTTATTTTATTAAAGAATCATGTTGAAGTATTAAGGCTAATGTAGGACAGATGTAGACAGTGTCAAATATCATTGAATATTAAGAAATGCATTTTCAATGCACATTTTGGTATTTTGTTAGGGCATGTGGTGTGTAAACAGGGTATGTTGGTTGATCCTGCTAAGATTGTTGTCATAGTTAACTTACCACCACCAAAGTCTGTGTGCCAGTTGAAGAGTACAGTTGATCATACGGGGTATTATAGTAAATTTATAAGAGGATATACACAGATTATTGTGCCAATGGATAATTTGTTGAAGAAGGACACCAAGTATCAATGGAATGATGAATTCTAGTAGAGTTTGGATATTTTGAAGGAGAATATTCTTATTGCACCGATTTTAGTGTTTCTATATTGGGAAAAGAATTTCATTTCATGTGGATGTGGATGCATATGTAATAGCATTAGGAGAAGTATTGACCCCACTAGGAGAAGGTGATATATATCACCCTATTGCATTTGCAAGAAAGAAGTTATCAAATTCAGAACATAACTACAACACTACAGAAATGGAAGGATTAGCTATGGTCTATGCTTTGCATAAATACAAGCATTACTTGTTAGGGAAACATTTCAATATTTTTACAGATCATTATCCTCTCATATATTTAGTCAATAAGCCAGTGTTGGTGGGAAGGATATGAAGATGGAAACTTTTATTCCAAGAGTTTCATTTTGAATTTGTGGTGAAACCTGGAATATTGAATGTAGGACTAGATCACTTATTCAGGATAATTAATGGAGAAGAACCCAACAACTTGTAATACAACTTTCCATATGCACAATTGTTTTCAGTACAGATAGTTGATGAGTATTTTGCTGACATTATTGAGTTTTTGAGTATAGGATCTGCACTAAGAGAATTTACTACTGTGCAGAAAAATTTGTTGATAAGAACTGAAGACTATCAA
Organism: Picea mariana; assembly: GCA_032191745.1. Lineage (NCBI taxonomy): Eukaryota > Viridiplantae > Streptophyta > Pinopsida > Pinales > Pinaceae > Picea > Picea mariana. Next base: position 33,040 of record JASDQU010816453.1, read on the forward strand.
TTGATTGCAGGTCATTTATACAAAATTGGAGCAGATAACATCTTGAGAAGATGTATGATGGAGCATGAAAGGCCTATCATTTTAGGAGAGGTGCATGAAGGGATTGTTGGAGGACATTACACAGGGAAAGCTATTGCGCAGATGGTATTGCACACAGAATTATGGTGGTCAATAGTTCACAAGGATTTAAAGGAATATTGTCAAAAGTGTGATGTTTTTCAAAGAGTTGGGAAGCCATCTGGGAGGGATTCCATTGAGACCTCAAGTAACTTTACAAGTGTTTGATAAGTGGTAAATATATTTTGTAGGTCTAATTAATCCACCAACAAGAAGATCAGGAGAAAGATATATTATTACAGTGATGGAATACTTAACTAGATGGGCTGAGGCAGCACCACTAAAGGATTGCAACACACTTTTTATTTGAACAGGCGGTGATAAGTTTTGGATTTCCAAGAATATTGATGATTGATCAAGGGACTCACTTTATCAACATTACAATTGAGGCAATGCTGGAAGAATTCGAGATACATCATCAGAAGAGCAATCCATATCACCCTCAAGCTAATTGAACAATTGAATCATTCGAAAACATATTGGAGAATCCCTTGACAAAGATTTGTCATGTGAACAAAGATGATTGGGATTTGAAAGTGCCAACAATACTATGGGCTTAAAGAACTACATGCAAGAAGTTAACAGGGAAGACACCCTTTAGGTTGGTGTATGTAAATGAAGTAGTAGTTCCTTTATATTATTTTATACCAAGTCTGTTCATTGAAACTATTATAGAAATGACATATAGAGGCACAGTGCAATAAATATTAGCTCAACTTATGGAATTGGAAGAAGACAAAATCATAGCTAGTTTCCATCAGTAGATATAGAAAGAAAAAGATAAAGCATGGCATGACAGACATATTAAGAAAAATAAATTAAAAATAGGAGATATGGTTCTCCTCTATGACAGTAAATATTTGCAGCACCCAAGGAAACTTATAATGCATTAGCTAGTGCCATACCAGATAAAATTTGTCACAAATGGAGGTGTTCTGAAGCTACAGGACTTAGCAGGAAAAGAAGTTCAAGGATTGGTGAATGGTAGTTAACTGAAACTATATAGGGATAGTCGACCCACTAACCCTCAGTAGTTGCAGCACAATAAGTAGGCTTGTAAATATTATATATAATAGGAAGAAAGATAAGAAAGGGGAAAAGAAAAGTAGAAAAAATGAAGAAAAATCCAAAAAGTAGTTAGAGGAATACATTATAGACAGATAATTGAGAATGACAATGCACAATAGATAGAAAGTTAGGGTGACAAGAAGTGAATATACTGCGCGCAGGATATATATGAAAAAAGTAAATACCAGTGTGCCAGAAATAGATCATAGTAGAAAAATACAGCCCACTGGAAAAATGAAACAGTCGGGAAAAAGAAAAACAGTTCACTAGAAAAAGAAGATGTGAAATGAACATTTATGACAGTACTTGAAGCATGATCGACAAGATTTAAAGAATCTATGACAACACTTTATGATGCAGGAGCATCTCTCCATGTCAGCCAGCTAGCCATGCCAGCGAATTCAAATCGTGAGCTAAAGAGAGGCGCAACCTCATGTAAAATCTGAATTCAATGTAATTAAATGTTGTAGGCTGGTGAGCCATAGAAGCCATGCCTTTCTGTAGGCATTAGGTAGATCGGCTTTAATGCTAGATCGGTTGAGATCTATATCCAGATGCTGGACTAGACAACCATTTATTGGAATTGAATAGGGTAGGTAGACCTGGAGGGAAGCACTCTAAGAGCCCCCTCAGGTAAAAGAGATTTCCATATCTCATTTTTGAGTTAGTAAAGAGTGAGTTAGGAGGAGATGAGTAGAGCCAAAGAGAGCTCGAGAACACCTTGTAATTACAGGCATTTGCCATTTTAATACAAAAGAGCAGTTTTTCCTACATTACTGTGTGTTATGTGGATGTTTGTGTGCGTTCTCTATGGATGTTGTAGATGTATGTTATGTTGATGCATTCTGTAGGAGTTGTTTGGTTTCAGGCTTGAGAGGTCTTTGAGGTTTCATGTTAGGAGGGCATGACAGAGTGTTGCGGTCTCTGAATACCAGTGCACAGAGGTTGCACTTCTAAACACTGTGGGTTCATACAAATACGTGCTGCCACATAAGAGCTGGAATCATCAACTCGGGAGGAAGGCCTCAAGGTTGTTGAATACCTTGGAGGCAAGGCTGTGTGAGAGAAGACACAGTTGCAGACAGAACTTAGCTGTGAGTTATGTAAAGGCTCTGCCAAGTGGGCATTGAGCACAGGCACAAGGTGCAATTGGAGGAACTCTATTGTGAGTTCAAATAGTAACCAGAATCACTAAGGATTCTGTGAAGCTCTGCCAGGTGGGAATTGATCCAGTGCAAGGAGTGCATAGAGGAAGGAATTCCACTGTGAGTTCAGAAGAATCAGAATCACTAAGGATTCTGTGAAGCTTTTCCAGGTGGGCATTGAGCAGGTGCAAGGGGCATACAAAGGAAGACTTCTATTGAGAAGTTCAGGGAGGAAGCAGAATCACTGAGGATTCTGATGGCTCTGCTAGGTGGGCATTGAGCAAGTGCATAAGTGCACAGGAGGATAGAACTGCTGGAAGTTCTGAGAAAAGACACTCTGCCAGTTGGGCATTTGAGTCATTGTGCAAATAGGCACAAGGAAGAGAAGAGAACTCCTTGAGTTCTGTGATTTGAGGGAAGAATCCACAGAGGGATCTTCACAGGGTTGTTGAAAACCCTAAATGACTCAACAAGAAGTTGCTGGAGCAGAAGGAAAATCTTAGGAGGGACAGCGTTTTTACACGCGCAGATGAGAACTCAAGCAAGGGAGTTCGTAGAGGAGAGAAAGAAAACAAAGGTTGAGACCTTTGAGATCTAGAGATTCTTCCAAGTCTTGGAAGAAAGTGCACAGAATCTCAGGAGGAGGAGCAGTATCCATCGGATCGGCTGGTGAAAAGAGACCTGGACCGTTGGTTTCTACTTCCAGGAGGATTTCAGGAGAAGCACACAGAGAGGGAGATCGACAGTCGTTGG
>JASDQU010816454.1:4903-21527 GCA_032191745.1 Picea mariana
TGATGCCACAGTGTAGTATCCACTCATGTAGAAGCTAAATAGATAGGAGAGTCATTATTACTAGTACATAAATACAATGTACCTACCTTCTCTCATTTTGCTATCACGAGTGATCCTTTGGTGACCTTCCACACCTTATCTGTAAATATAGATATACATCCTTCACTTGCCAACTGCCCTGTTGAAATCAAATTTTTCCTTACATATGGAACATGTCTTACCACTTTCAACAACCATTGGTTTCCATTCTTTTGCTTTATTTGTACCTTACCCATTCCAACAATTTCGCATGGTGCATCATCACCCAAATGAACCTATCCAAAATCACCTTGAACATAATCTAGAAAAGGTTTCTTATGGGGTGTGGCATGAAATGAAGCCCCTGAATCTACTATCCAAGACTCAAAAATATTATCTACATAAAGAATCAAAGCATCTTGTAACACATCACATCTTACATTTGCTTCTTGATTTTTCTCCTGATGTCCATCTCTTTGTTTCTTTGGAGCTCTGCAGTCTTTCTTCAGATGTCCTTTCTTCCCACAATTCCAACACTCTATCTTTCCTAGTCTGTATTTTGATCTTCCCTTCCTAGAATTCCCATGGTTCCCTGAGCCCTTTCCTCTATCCTTTTTTCTTTCCCTGTTCTCCATAGTCAATGAATTCCCTGATGTCTCACCTGTGATTTTCTGTTGCATTTCCTCGCTAAGGATAACACCAATAACATCATTAAATTTTAGATTGTTTGAACGAGAGATAGAGTTACTTACAACCATGACCAAGCCATTCCATCTTTCTGGTAATGAGCACATGATTATAAGATCCACGACCTCATCATCAAAGTCCACTTTTACAGAACTTAGTTGATTAGTAACTGTATTAAATTCATTTAAATGATTTGTATCAGACCCACCTTCTAACATCTTCATATTAAAAAATCGCTTCATTAGAAACACCTTATTGGACACCGAGGGTTTTTCATACAGTTTATCCAATGCATCCATCAACTCTTTTGTTGTCTTTTCTTTTGAAATATTGAAATCCACCGACGCTGCCAAGCTCAGCCATACCATTCCTAGTGCCTTTTTGTCAAGAACCTCCCATTCTTCGTCCTTCATGGTTGTCGGCTTCTTTGCTATTCCGCCCAATGGTAGGAATAGATCTTTCTGATATAAATAATATTCCATCTGCATCTTCCATAACTGGTAGTTTTGGCCATTAAATTTCTTGACCCTAAACTTTCCATCTTCTTCCTTTTCTCCCACTCAAACCAAGAACCCTATTTTTCTGCGAGTTACCTTTCGCTCTAATACTAGTTGTTAGAAAAATAGGATTGCAGAGCAATAAAATAAAAAAAAATGTGGAAATAAAACACAAAAGATACACAATAAAATAGAGATAGAGATATACATGGTTCACCCAGTGTGGGATACATCCACCAGATAAATTGCTAGGTCCTTCCTTATTATTATCCAACAAAATGAAGGGGTAACCTACATCACACCCATTGTAACTTCCTCTTATTTCTCTCACAGTCTCCACTCTCATAATACAATATTCGTCATAATACACAGTCGCAATACAATTCCCTCATAAAAAGAGGGTTTCCTTATAGGGGAAAAAACCTTGACATAACTTCTATCGTCAGATCTGTGGCCTTATAATTGTGTGTCCTACAATTTCTACCTACATATGAACTAGGAAGACAATCAAGCTCCACAACCAAAAAATGCCCACAAGGGATAAACATAAGCGTGGTGAAGTAAAACTTGAGAGTTATAATCCAAAGATTGGTTCAAGGAGCTTCACTCGAAGAGAAGAGATGGATTCACCAAGGAAAATAGGTCCTTTTGAATCTGAATATGATTTCTTCAATGCCTTTGATCAGATGAAGGAAATAGTGGAAGAGCTTTACAGTGAGAGAGGATTACACAAAGGAGAAAGTTTTGGAGAAGTTAAAAAAGAAGACAGACTTCCTCCTTCTCCACCTTCTTCCACACCTTCACCTCCTTCATCTCCTTCCACTTCTCTGCCCTCATTTCCTCATAAGAAAATTGCTTCAAAAAGTCCATTTTTAAAGTTGGATGTCAAGTTTAACTTGCATATGTATAATGGTGATCCTAATGCAAAGAAGCTAGACAATTGGATTCGACGAATGGAAGTTTACTACCATGTTCAACATATTGATGAAGATGAGATAAAGATTGAATTGGCCTCTCTTATCCTTGAAGGCACAACGCTGATTTTGTGGGAAGGTAAACTTTAGGAAGGTATCCAAAAGAGCGGTAAGATTCTCTCTTCTTGGTCATAATTCAAAGCTGCATTAAGGAAACAATTTTATTCTTTGGAATATTGAAAAAAAACAATTATGGAATGGAAATACTTGAGGAAAGGAAAAGGACATAGTATGCATGATTTTACTGAGGAGTTTAGGAAGAAAAAATTGGCTTTAAATATTTTATTACATTCTACAGAAACCCTTCTAAAATATATTGGTGTTTTGCATAGTTACATTCGTCATACTCTTATTTTGTTAAATCCCACCGATTTTGATGAAGTATGTGTTCAAGCTATACATCTTGAATCCAGGGGGAAGGATGCTAAAGATGTTTCCTCCATGGATTGCCCAGCAAAAGGGAAGTAATAAAAAGGGAAAAGAGAAACAAGTAGCTACAGTAAAAAAGGAAGAAGCAAATCTCACATGTACTCATTGCAAGAAAAGCAAACATGATGAAGATTATTGTTGGAAGTTGCATCATGAATTGGATTCCAATGTCTAGACCGAGTCAGATCGATAATGGTCCTACAACTCTTTTCTTTAACGCAACTTAGAAGTGCAACTTAGATGATTCGCTTTTATAAAACAAGTGATTTTTTTTACAATAAATTAACTTTACAACCTAAGTTATATGAAAAAAAACATCTTAAAATTGATAATAAAGTAATTTTAAGATGTTAAGCGATTCACGTCATAAGATAAGTGAGAGACACTTTTATAATAAAGTTACTTTATCACTTAAAGTGTATGCACTTAAAAAAAACAGTTAAAAAGAAAAGGCTAGAAGAAGACCTCCATTTTTATAAAGTAACTTCTAACTAAGTGAGATATAATAAAAGAAAATCAAATATTGAGCCATAATAAATGTATAGAAATATTAAAAATGAACATTTAAAAAAAATTTAGCCTCTTTGAAGTGTAACCCTTGTTTTTCACTGCAAACAACTTCATACATCATTGCATACAAAAGTGAGTAAATATGTCCAAAACAAATTCTCGATGTTAGATTTGAGTTAGTCTATATAGAAACTACAACATTTTCTCATTGTTTTTTATTTGTTAAACTACAACATTTTCTCATTGTTTTTTATTTGTTAATATTACGCCAGGCACAAGTCAAAGAGCATATGCAAATAAAAAAAAAGTTTTTCTTCTCTTTTTTTTTTTGCCAAGATTGTACGAGGCACATGGTAAAAAATATACGCAGATCAGAAAGGAAACATAAAATTTGAAATGATAAATTAAAACAAACAAAAGATGTTTTAAAAAAACTTAAAAACAAAACGATATATCTTTGGATTTGAGATAAATGATCGCATCTTCGGTAAATGTTAAAATTTTCTACTGAAACGAAAATAGTTTCCAATGGAGAAAAACCTTCTAGACATAGTAGAGCAGTTCACTCGACCCCATAAATCCTTAGAAACAACAAAATCATGAAGTCCCTTATTGTTTGCAATAACATAGGTTCATGATCTAGATCAATCAGAGGAACAGATCTTCATATTTTTGATACCATGTTAAAAAAATAAGGTATATCAATACAGGTCAGACACCTTAATGCAACGAGTCACACACATATAAAATATCAACACATTAGTGCTTATGCGGTTAAACCCTAAAAAAGGGAAACAATGAATGGCTTCAACCAACATCGCCACTCAAAGTAATATATTAATGCAAAAAGAAAATAAATTACATGAACATCCCTCATAATTGATTATCAATAAATGACTCTTCATGCTTTTTAAATAGAGATCATAGATCAATTAAGTATTAAGCCATAAATCAAGTATCGTCACTATCAAGAAGAAGAGCAAGTGTCAAATCAATTTATGTTTATAACATAATCGCGATTGTTAGATTTGTTAGTTACAAAATGACATTAAAGAAACACATTTTACCTAAAGACATATTAAACCAAGTTGAACTTAACAAACTCTTATGTGTCTAAATATCGTAACACTAACTAGTCAAATCATTGAGTGGAGGGTGTCTATTGTCCCACAAACAAGAGAGTATCATACACCAATTTGATATCTAGCTAGATTGTGACATTAAATTAGATTATTATTATAAAATAGGCTCAACAAAGTTCATATATAGCTTAAGTGGACTTAATGGTTAAGAATGTGTTCCTCCTCCAATGTCATAAATTCAAATCTAAAGGGGGTAGGGTATGCACACCTCCTTAAACTAAGAATTCAAATTACAACATGAAAGATTACTTCATTGTACACCATTGATAGTTAACCAACATTGATTCATCTTACCTTTAGATGTTAAAGATATGCATCCAATTTTTTTAATTAAAAAACATTTAAGATACAAATCTTTCATTACTTAAAAATCATAAACTCAAATGAATTTATATTAATACAAAATATAATATATATATATGTTTGGTATCATGCAACTCACTTTTAATAATGTGGATTAAAAAAAAAAGTTCAAAATTAATATAAAAAACATTTTTTTTTTAATAGTTAAATAATTTTGGATTTATATTAATGCAAAATATAATATATATATATTTCGTATCATGCAATTCACCTTTGTCAAGTAATTGTAGTTCAATTGGTTGGGGTGAGGAGTTTTCTCCTTCCCATAAAGAGTTTCATCTATACGATGTTCTTATTAAGCCAATATTCTTTGAAATATTTGATCCTCCTCGGGAGATTACTATGATTATGCAACTCACCTTTAATAGGATTAATAAAAAAATTCAAAAGTAATCTCAAAAAACAATTTTTTTTAAGTTAAATAATTTTGTTTAATGTATTTATAAATAATTATTATTTAACTTATAATATAATTTTATTTAGTGTTTAAAGATTTATAAATAATTATTATTTCACATTTTTAATTTGTATAATATATTTAGTGTTTAAAGATTTATAAATAATTATTATTTAACTTATAATGTATTTTTAATTTTATATAATATATTATATGAAGTGTATAAAAATTGATATCAACTTTATATTTATTTATTATTGAAGTATAAAATATTATTTATAATTTAAAAATAAAAAAGTATTAAAAAATAAAGTTAAAAAATTCAAAAGGATATCCCCTATGCGCTATCCGCAGTCAACTAGTCTTCCTACGATTAATCTACTCTCAAATCGGGCGGTTCATTAACAGAAAGAAAATCTGCAAAATGAAATCGGGCGGTTAATTAAAAGAAAAAAAATCTGCAAAATGATATGTATGAGAAAATGGATGAACAAAGTGAAGAGTATATATGTAAACAATCTCATCAAAGAGTGGAGATACGGAAGAGGAGCAGAAGCACAATGCAGTGCATAGCAATGGTTTCATTGCCTGCTGCTGTAGGTAGTCTCTCCGAATGTCTGTGTAGTCCAGTCCTGGAGCAAAAATCGAAAACACCTCTTAAATGGAGGATACCGTCCCGAAACTCTGACAATTCAAATACATATTCACATAAAAGTGGAAGGAAAAGGGCAGTTCCTATACCTGTCATAGCTGCAGGGGCTGCTGTTTCCCTTGAAAAGCGTGATGTTGCAGGCAATGACGCAGAACGGCGGCTTATAGAGGGCTTGCTCGGCATTCAGGGAAGGGGACGCTCTACTTCTCCCCAGCAATTGAAGGTTCGTTTGAATAGATTCCTTCTTTCCTTTGCAACTCTTTTCCATGTGGTTTCGGTGTCAGGCCTTGTGGGTATCTTTATCTGGGCGAAGTTGCAAGCTAACATGTTACAGTGGCGGTTTCTTGGGTTCCTTCCATGTTAATACTCCCCTTAACCCAAATAAAAATCTGTGCAAAAGTCATTCATTCTCAGCCAGTGATGGTTTAAATGGGAACAATTGGCTCTCTTTCTGCTGAAAGTGGCACTTGTTTTTCTGGTTGTGTAAGTCCAAAAACACACTAATTTTCAAAACAATTATTAGAATTTATCTCTTTGAAAGTGGCACTTGTTTTTGCGGTTATATAAGTCCAAAGAAACGCTAATTTTCAAAAAACATTATGATAATTTGTACATTTTGAAATAACGCCTTTTTATTCTTATTGAGCTAATGTGTAATCAAGTGCTGATTTGACAAACAATTGCTTTAACAGGAGGTTGAGCAAGCAATAACTGCACTTGAATCAGCGGGTGGTGTCTCGGACCCTGTAAGTATCTTTAACGTGACTAGGAGACCTGTTTATCGTTCTCTTCTCGCTCCCATTCCCGTCTTAACATGGTATTTGTACATTACTAATCAATTTTATATGTACACGGGGGCGGGGTAGCGTTCACGTTCTTATCCCCTGAAATTCTCTAGCCCTGTTTCTCATCCCGTTCTTGTTTTCATTCCTTTTACCATTTCCCATTTCTGGTAATATTGTAACTGTTTATAGTAGTTATCCAGTTAGATTAAGGTCTCTCTAGACCTATTTATTAGGTTACTATTTAAATGTGCTGTAATGAGTCCTATAATCTAGGATCCTTGAAATTAGCTTCCCAATTCCCCGATATTTTTAGTCGTTAATAACTGTTGAAGCGCAGCTGTATTGGTTGGCTTGAATTTTGATTCTTTGTTTTAGTCAGGGTATTTCAAAATGAAATCTGGATCATGTTCAGATTCATTCCGTTGCTGTGTGACCTGCCATGTTCTCAGTGGTCCATTAGGAGACAGCCTCAGGCTCTGCATTGGTGCCTTCACAGTGCTTGATGATGTTCTGCCTCCTCCTCTCATTCTATTGTAGATTAGTGTTTAACCTTTTTCACAGGATCAACTTCCACTTCATTGTGTAGGATTTACCTCTTGGGTTCACTACTTTGTACTTTTTATTTTTATTTTTATCTTTTACTTTGTCTTCTGCATCTAGGAGCCCTTTGAAACTCGCTCGTTACCACTATGGCTGGTTGTGCATTCAAGAACATTGACCTATTTTGGTCATTTGTGGACATTAGTGTAATTTCTTTCTTTCTTTATTTAGTTTGCCAAAACTTATACACATTGTGTATACTGCTTCTCATCCTCTTAAAGTTTTGACTACGATCCTCCCCTTCTCAAGTGCCCACGTTTGTTTCAATTTTTTGATTGCGTCCAACATGTGCCATTACTTGTACAGTAGAGTTGTCTTGGCAATTTCCTGCTCGCGTGCTGTTGTTAATACTTGCCATTTACAAATGATTTCTAATACGAAAATGATATAGTTGCATATTATATCACATGCTCAAGCTTTTGTAGTCCACCATGATTCAGTTAATTGAGATAATAAGTGGTTCAGCTCCTCAAACAGATACATTTATCTTTCTAACATACATGATGTTGTAACTACATGTAGACCAGTTCCTCTCTAATCGAAGGTCGTTGGCAGCTTATTTTCACTACAAGGCCAGGCACTGCATCTCCCATCCAAGTAAGCTTAACTTTATGGCAAATTGGCTTGCCAGAGAAGGCCACATTCACTGCTTAATTCAGCATTTTGTTTAACAGATGTGACTTTCACAATATTTATCATGTGCATGAACCCTTTACAGATTTGATTCTCTTCACTGACACAATAGCTTATTTAGTCTTTCGACATAACTATTAATGAGGTTCTGCTGAAATTTCATGTGTTAGACCTTCCTGCTTATAATCTATCAATCTCTTTTTCCACTATTTTTGTTACTGTTCCCTCTGTCATACTCACTAGCATAGATCCATATTAACCTTGGATCTATTAAGCACCGAGAAGAAGCAAATGAATTCTAGGTGCAAACCTTTCGACGCTTAATAGATCCGGGGTTAAGATGGATTTATGCTTGCATGTGTATGTGTTTATATATATACACAGTCAACCTTTTTCTTATGCGGGCCTTTTCTTAGCATTACAAATATGAAGATTGACACCCACATCAAATAATGAAGGTGCCCCCCACCCAGGCTGTAGAGCAGCTCTCTTTTCTTGGTGCAAATATCATTGAATATTTTTATATTAGGCCATTTTTTAAACGATATATATCCAAGCTCTTTGAATTTACCAACATGATCTGCTCATTGGCATGCACGTGAGTCTTGCATTAGTAGCATTGTAACAGACCAAATAGCGTGTACCTAACATTTTTAAGGACTGTTGCAGCGAACATTTGTTGGAGTGGATGCATTTTCTGTCTTTCAGGAGATCCTTCTGAGAGATACAGATGATCCTAGAGTATCCAATATTGTTAGATTTTCAGATGCAGTTGGTGAGCTTAAAGTAGAGGTAGGTAAATTTCTTCCATTGTTTTTATTACTCATGCCCAAATTGCATTGTTAAAGTTGCCCCTTTGAACTTCACAATCTTGCCCCAAGCTTTGGAAAGAACTTTCAAAAGAAATATCTCTAAACTAGAGTTTGATGCTTTGATCACAGCGCAAAGCAAATTAGAACCCCGTTGCTTCTTGATGGCATTTTGATTTGTGATGTTTCAGTTTTTGACTAAAAAAATTGTCATCCATGGTGTAAGACATTAGTTCTGAAGTGGAAGGATACCGAGACAAAAAAATAGATTCACAATAGGAAATGGATCACAACCAAATTCTATTATTTATCCACTTAGAGGGGGCAGCTTCCAAATACAACAATACTCAACATGCCTCGAGTTACATACACCGATATTTATATAAATGGAGGTAGGTAGTGGTAGGTGCCATATGCATTCCCTCTCAGTGACATGTGGAGAGGGAAAAACTTATTACTAATAAGAGTGTCAAGTAGAAGAATGCAAGGTGCTAATAAGAGAGTGAATCTTAATAGAGAAAGTAGATGAAGGGTATACAACATGCCCCACTCATATACATTATTAGAAGAAGATAATAAGTAAGGAAGGTGGGGAATATGTCTAACGGCTGGGGAAAGAACATGCTCCCCCCCCTCCAATCAAAGCTTCAACTTGGGGATTTTGTTGCTTAAGGTGTTTATCTTCCTAGGTCTCGTCCACTGTAGGCAAGTTCTTCCACTTGAATGAGACAGTTAGAATTAGATTTGTTGTGGAGGTGGTGGGCTTTGTGATTGTTGACTGCTTTTGGTTCTAGGATCGACTTACCTTGCTGATTTAACACTGGAAGGCTGAAGCTCTACATATGTGGTGTTGCTGCCTCAAAACATGGAATGTAAGATCTAACTTCTGTTTACCTTTTTGCTTGAGTGATGACTATTTGTAAGGTTGAAGCCATAAATAAATCCACTCACTTACTGCAAACTACCTTTCATTCCTTTGTTGGTCCACCTGTTGCTTGATCTTATTTTGTGCTAGCAGGAAGTTGTCCTTAAGTAAATTGAGTGTTCTAAGTGCATTGTAGGTGGTCCTCCATTGCATGTACCTTCGTTTGGACCTGCAGATAACTCCCAATGTCAGTTGGTATATATCCATAAAGGGCCTCAAACGTGTCATTTTGGTTGATGTGTGGTGTGTGGTATCATACCATCATTTGGCCAATGAGAGCCTGTTAGCACAAATTTTTACCCTCCAATTTCAAGCTGATATATGTGTAAAACAGCGCTAAAAACTTAGCTAATGAAAGGAGTGGGGCCCCAATTGTCACTGACCAAACCCCTCTCCATTTGGGCTAGTGCTTGCAAGCCTCTGGGGGGAGTCCCTAGGCACAATGAAGCGTCTTGCTGCTGTCTTTAAGTTTGATTTCTGCGTATAAAACCTACAAAACAGCAAGCTGTTTGTCTTGGACAGCGTGTAAAAGCAGTCCAAAACGATGAGGAAAAACAATCTTCTACGCTTGGAGGGAACTTGCAGGGTTAGCACAATGATAATAGACTGGAAAGAAGAAGAAAACTATTCAAAAAGATGAAGATTAATCATAATAAACAGTTCAGAAAATGACATATCAGATCACAAATTTACCATAATACCGCCAAGAAAGAGGTTTGACTTTATTGATGAGGCTTACAAGAGGACTGTTTGTGCCACATTGGCAAGCCTACAACTAGTACAATGACTACTTTTCTCAAAGAGGAGCCACTAGATTAGAGAACAAGAGAGAAGAGAATGAGAGAGACACTATGCTGCTACTGCAATGATCCGACCAATAACCAATGTCAAGCATCCAATATATAGCACAATGAGGGCGCATATCCCAAGGGAGACGAAGAGGACACATGGGTGGCTAAAAATAGAGGCTAAGCGCATGAGGGAGAGAGATATGTGAGGAGTGTGAGGTGAGTGAGTGTATGTGAGAGTTTGCATGAAGGTTATATGTGCACAAGAGACGAGAATGCGCCCTAAAACTTAAGAAGGCGCTCTTGAGGAAGAAAGGGAGGAGTAATGAATGATAATGGATGTGAATTGGCTTTATGGAGTGAAAGAAATGCATGAAGGCCACATTTAGCTTTCTAATGCATGTCTTTTTGCAAAATTTGACAAAAGCATGAGTGAGTTATGGCTAAGAGGAAATTCACTCTATTTTTTAGGGAATTTCCTAATTTTTAGGAAAATACAGTTTAAACTCAACTGTGTTGATTTTTCAATAAGCAAGGTTAAGAATGGAGTTCATTCCGTTTTTAGCATTTAACTTAACCATAACCAATAATGTTGCAGCAACCAAGATCACAAGAAGAAACACCATGCACAAGAACACAAGAAGTATCCCGAGAAACCCTTCTCAACAAGGGAAAAAAACCCAACCAAAATCCTTTGCTATATTCTTCAAGAGAAAGACCTTCACCACTAATGAAGCCTAGCACACAAGAGGGTGTTCAAACCCTAGAAGACTAGGGCCCAAGAGAGCTGTGCACTTTTCCCAAGTAGATGTACTTGCTGAAATTTCCAAACTCACACAAAAGATATGTTTCCTCAATGGGGAATTTACCTTTACTTATACTAGACTGAACCTATCAACATAAGTGTCTATTGGCACAACATGGCCGACCTCTCTATCTTATAATATAATTAATATTAACCAGATTAATTATCTTTTACATTAATTACCAGTCACATCAATGTGGGGCCGACCTGTACCCTTTACATTACAATTACGGTTACAGGCAGGTTTGACTCTTGAACAATATAGCAAGGGATCTTGTACACCCACTAGTGCTCATCCACTAGGGGCACATCCATAGGGATGTCCATATCTCTGGCTCATTGCATTACACAAAAGAACCACTTCTTCACTAGTGCTCAACCACTAGGATTACGTTCACCTGTGCTCATCCATAGGCACGTCCACTCAACAGATCTTCTTTCCCACTGCATTACACAGGAGAGTCATCTGGAGTTTCTCATCAACTCTTCTGCTTAGAGGAGTCTAATACATCATCTTCATTTCTGTTCTCATGACGATGCACCCAACACTTTGGGATTTCACACGTTCACCTTGTGCTCAGCCACAGGCACGTCCAACTCTGCAGATCTCCTTTCTCATTGCATTACACAGGAGAATCATCTGGAGTTCTTCTCAACTCTCTGTAAGGAGGAGGCCATCTCTACATTCCAGCTCTGTCTCAGATAGGAACCACACACCCTTCTCAAGGGCTTTCTCTCAGGTTTGTAAGCTGGAGATTGTCTCACATAGCTGCAATGATCAACATCTCTCAGGTTTGTAAGATGGAGAATGTCTCACATAGCTGCAATCATCAACACTCCCTCTCAGCTAGGGAGGCATTCTTCATCATGCCAAGTCTCACACGGATGTACTTTGAACTTTGTCTTGGCTGGAGTCATCAACACTCCCTCTGAACTAGGGAGACATTCTTCACCAATTTAGTTTGGTGAAGATGTCTGCAATATGCTCATGTGTACGATTTTCCTCTGCATCATATCTCTGATATAAGGATATTTCATCTCATCGTATTTTGATCCATTAGGAAACACTGGGTTCTCAAGGAGCTTTACACACGACTCTTGGTTATCATCATAGGATCCATCTCATGGTCAAGTAAATTTGTCAGAAGCTTGTGAAGCCATATGGCTTCGCACACTCGATGCTATATACTCAGCTTCTTTAGTACTCAAGCCCATAGAGTTTTGTTTCCTGCTGCAGCAGGAAATCATGGCAAACTTCACGGTAAGACAACAACTAGATGTGCTCTTCCGTTCCACTGTACTGTCTACTCAATTTGTATCGACATATCCTGCAAACTCAAGTTCACACTGGAGGCATATTTCAGGCCATATCCAATTGTGCCTTGTATATATATCTCAATACATGCTTTACTGCTATCTAGTGAGTCTGTTTCGGCTGACTCATGGATTGACTAAGTACATTCACTGCATAGCATGAATTAGGTCTGGTGTTAACCAGATACATGAATGATCTAATCAACTGTGGATCAATCTCGTCTAAATCATCATCATTTTCTTCAAATTCATCACCGTGGTTTTGTATTCTGTCATACTCAACTTCTTTTAATATTCTTGTTGTATGTTTTCCTTGACTTAGGAAAATTCTCATAGGTCCTCTGTCATACTTCTTGTCCCAAGAAGTGGTGCATCATACTCATATCCTTCATCTCGAAATCAGAAGTCAAGGCTTGCTTGTATCTAACAAGGTTTTTTGAATAAGTCATCAAAATCAGGCTCTTGTCACGAACACTGTAATAATATAGGTTTGGATCAACAATACTCTTGCTGAAACCCAAACTCATCAAGAATCCATCCATCTGATATAGTTTCCAACTCATGGATGGTAATACAGATGGAAGTGTATCGGGTTTACTCGATCAAGTGTCTCATCATAGACAACTCCCTTTGTTTGTGAAAAACCTCTGGCTATAGATCTCGCTTTGTATTTCTCGACACTTCTATTAGCTGCATGCTTGATCTTATAGATCCACTTGGAAGTCATCACAGACTTTCCTTTTGGTTTTTGAACAATATCTTATACATCATTCTTTTAAGATATACTGGTATTCTTCTGTTATGGCATCTTGCCATACCTATTCTCTTGTTGCTTCTCTATGACAAGAAGGCTCATAATCAATGATGTGGCTCATGGCTGAAGAGTAGCTCGAAAAATCTCTTTGTTCTCTCGGGATGTGCCTTGAGAGGCTTGTATGTTTCTCTGCCTCCTATAGAGTGAGCCTAGGCAGACCTTTTATGCCCTACTACAATATCTATGAACATAGCAACTGGAGCAACTGGATCAGCTGGAATAGTGTTTGTCTCCCTCTGAACTATTGAAGGGGGAGAAGGCATTGTCTCATTGTCAATCTCCATCTGAGATTCTCTGGATCTTTGAAAAGCTATCTCTTCTTCAAGGACAACATCTTTGCTTGTCTCAATTTGTCTCTGACCAGGGATGCTGATCTGGAATTTCTTCGAAGATTTACTGTTATCCCATAAACATATCCTTTCTCCTTGAAGGGTCTGGCTTGGACATATTCTCTTTGGGTGCATGCAAATACACTGGGCACCCAATTATCCTAAAGTGTTCAATCTCAGGCTTCACTCCGGTGAAGGCTTCTTTGGGAGTTATGCTTTTCAAAGTCTGGTGAAGACTCTTGTTCTGAACATATACTGTGTCATGCATGCTTCTGCCCATAGAATCATAGAAAGATTTTGATCATGTATTATTGCATTGGTTGCCCCAATGATGGTTCTATTCTTCCTCTTTCTCAAATAGTTTTGACTCCCTCTGAAGGATAAACATCTTCCTTTGTTTGTTAACCTGTCCGGAACAAGAAAACAAGAGGAACCAAAACAAGAATATCTCCTAAAGGAGAATAATGAGTGCATCTCTAGAATTAAAACAATTTAAGGATTGTTGTCACAGCTACAACACCTACTTGTAATGTAGCAAACTTTAGAAATATAGTTTAGAGGAATGACAATTACAATAATCAAACTTGGAGTCTTCACTTTGAGTGTGTTGTTCCTATGAATGCACTGAGATCCCTCTGGAGCCATGACTTCAGCAAAAGGTTCCTTCCTCTTGCAATTTCCCTCATGACAATGATACAAACAATATATGTACAAGTGCATACCTAAGGGTGCTGATATGATTTCTCCAATGGCTCCTGGCTGATCTTTGTTCTCTTGACATCTTCATGGAGATATGTTATAGTGACACCTTTTTGTATCACCCACAATAAGTCTTCCTTTGAAGTCTTGTCTTCTAAAACCTTGAAGTTGCTTGATCCATCAAACTTAACTTCCATTATAGTTTTGTTTATCATAATTTTAGATTCTTCACAACCCTTTAACAACTGGGCTAGAAAACCTAATGGCTAGGCTAGGCTAGCACTTTTAGGTTTTGTTGGACTTATGACTGCCAACAATAAGCCTTTGAAAGATGGGAGAACACTGATGAGCTGAAGAGCTCCTTCAATGAGTTGCAGAAACCCTAATACTGAAATTTTTGTAGAAATTAGCGAAACACTAGGGCCAAAAAGTCAAAATGCTCGGAAATGCAATCTGAAGCTTGTTGGAGGTGCGCTGAAGGAGGTCGTGACTCGTACACTCCTATGTACTTTTTAGCCCCAATGTCCAAGTGACAAGTGCTGAAACTCCTCAAAGAGGTAGGCTGTACGAAATTTCTTGAAACCATAGGAGGGCTGTACGGTTTTGTAGAAGAGAGAGAGGATGACTGAAATTTGCTTGTGTAATGGGTTCTTCAAAACCTATGCTCTGATTCCATGTTGATTTTTCAATAAGCAAGGTTAAGCATGAAGTTCATGTTGATATTATGGTAGCTGCGGGAAGTATTTACCTCCACGTGTAAACCTAACGAGAATAGAATATTCCAGGAATCAAGAAGAAACCCTAATGAGTTGGATAATAACCCTAGAAGATAAGTCGACTCAAGAGGATAATTTGTATTAGGTTATTAGCCTCCAAGAGAAGAACTCGACCAGAAGAAATATTATATACTAAGTACATAGACACCTAGAATGAGAAGTCGGCCCAGGCAGTTAGCCAGAATTAGTATAAATACAGGAGGCTAGTCTTCATTCTGACAGGCATTCTCAGAACTGCAGAGCTCACTTGTGCGCACTACAGTTAGCCAGTTTGTGCGAAAGTTTGGAGGAGAAGCTGCCGTTGCAGCTGCTGTAGCTAGCAGATTACGTTTTGGCTTGGACTATCTCTTGGTTATGGTTTGGACTATCTGATTAGCTCTTGTTTGGTGCACTATCCTTGGAGAAAGGTGCGCTACCCTTTGTTTGGCTATCTAGCCTAGGGTTTTCTTCTGGAGTGATTCTCTGTCAAGGTTAAGGTGCTCGGAGGGTGGCTTCGGCCTATGGTTGGGTGACAATAGTGATATTGTCTATAGTAAAACGAGCACATCCATCATATTCTAACAGGTTATGGGCCCACACCTCCTTCATTCAGTCTAACCACTGGAAGGGAGCATAGCCATAAGGATATTAAGCTCGTTGAAGAACTGCCGCTAGGGTTTCTAGTAGGAGCATTCACCAAAGCACTGCTGCTAGGGTTACTAGCAGGTGCAGTTATAGAAACCGTAACCCTCTCGTTGAGGCACCTTAAGTGAAGGGATTGACCTAATTTTCGGATAGACCAGTGCGCCCTAGCCTAACGCATCTCCTGGTACTCTCAGCAAGCCAAGACGTCAAGTTTGAGTGTTTGGTCAAATCTAGGGTTGACCAAGTCAAAGCAGCCATGACTTACTCCATGAAGTCAGAAAACAAGTTAGATGGAGCTTCTAACTTCAGAGCGTGGAAGACAAGGATTGACCTCATCCTTGACAAGAATAAAGTGTTGGATATCGTGAAAGGAAAGATCGTGGACCCAGAGTTTGAAGAAGGAAAAGAGAAGAAACCGCAAAACGTTGCAGTTATGGAGAAGTTCAAAGACAGTGATATCAATGCCATGAGTATCATAGTGGATTCCATAAAAGACCACTTGATATCCTACATCTCCCATCTTGACTCATCGAAGAAGATGTACGATACCCTAACAAACCTCTTCTTAGTCAGAAACATTGGACAAGTAATGAGTCTGAAGAATGAGCTCCGTGACATGAAGATGAATGATGATGACAACATTACATCATACTTTGTGAGAATCTCTCAGTTAAGAGATCAACTACAAGCTATTGAGGAGATCATTTCAGAAAAGGAATTGGTAAACATAGTACTCAATGGTCTTCCCAAGACATGGGGTGCATTTGCAGCAAGCATGAACACAAGGAAGGAGTATCCTACATTTGAAGAACTTTGGACTTGCTGTGCTCAAGAAGAATCAAGGATCAATGCAAAAGAAAAACCTCAAAAGAAGTACGATGATCAAGCCTTCACAACAAGATTCAAGAATTTCAGGAACAAAAGGAAGTTTGAAAGGAAGCCAAATCAAAAGAAGGATATGTCAGAAATACAATGCTTCAACTGTCGAAAATATGGTCACTACAAGAATCATTGTCCCGAGCTAAAGAAAAGGAAGGAGACACACGAAGCATCA
>JASDQU010816454.1:21627-57828 GCA_032191745.1 Picea mariana
TGTGATAATCTTATTGCTATATCTTTTACTTGCAACTAATTGCTTTATATTTCATGTTGATGTGATTATTTGGCTTTCATTGATATATCTTGTTGATCAACTGTATTTATGGTGTGGATAAGGTGAGTGATTGAGTATCCCACTTGGGGAGGCATCACTTACTTTCATCCTTAAGTGCTTGAGTGGTTAGAAGCCAGTGAAGGTAGTCCAAGTGGAGTAAGTGCCACTTGGGGCATGCTTGGCCCTAGGGTGTGAATTATTGTATCTTTTGTATATCTTGTATATTTGCTTATATTGTATTTATTTGATGTATATTGGTAACTTGTAAATTTTCTAACATTTAATTATTCTTTTGGTTTTGGGTAGTTTGGTTTGATTTATTTGTAATACTTCTTGTAACGAACCACCCTTACACATAGTTGACCCCATTGCCCAACCTTAGGCACTAGTCCTTAGTTGACTCAGGGAAAGGGCTGACTTTGCATTTAGACTTTAGACTTGAACTTGCATTGCTGCTTGTCATATTAGGCTAGTTTTCCCCTTGGCCTATAATCAATTGAAACTAACTCCTAGAACATTGTAATTAAAATTAACTTAGTAACTAGGGACTAACCCCCTTGACTTCCCTAGGAGTAAGCCTAGACGGAAGAAGTTCTTGTCAAGGTGACAGTGTGGGCAAGAACTTAGACATTGTGTCTCCGAGGGCACACTAAGTGAGCGGGACTTAGCTCACGTCTGCAAGTGTGCATAAGGGCGACAACAGGTAGCAACCATGAAAAGCAGTACGTGTTTAGTTTGACTTTAGAAGAAGCCTTCCTTGAAAAGAAGCCTAAAAGTATCCCTGGTTGTCCATCCACATTCGTGATTCTATGATGAAAGAAAGAAGTGAAATCTTTAGAGCATGGAATCTATAAGAAACTCCATGGACCCTGTTATCGCACAGTCTGTAGCTAGGTCAAATGGCTAGAAGGTAGAGGCCAAATTGGCATAACAGGAACCTACCCCACCCAATGTCACCACAATGGGGAGGTTCTTTCTATTCAGGGAGGTTAGCCCAGGGGAGACGTCCCCGGTAACCTGGGGTTTTAAAGAGGCCAAAGTATAAAGGTCAAAGCAGAAGTTCCTCCTCACAGGTTACCACCAAGGTCAGATAGTCTGGCTAATCAGCCAATAAAGAAGTGTATGCCCAAATGAGAACACCTGCCCGAAACAAGACAATAGCAAAACAATATATATGCAGGCTATAATTCAGTGGGTTAGTACTTCATGTAACTATCTGATATCAATATATAAGCAATGTAAAACAACAGATATTAATGAGATCAACGTTTTATCAGTATAGCAATGGAGAATATCAATTCATTAATAACTATTGAGATGATGTAGCCAACAATGTATTTAATCAATCTTTTACTCAATAAATGCTTTCAACCATCATCTATTTGCTTATCATCGAAAGGTGCTGCGTCAAGATGGAATAACCAAGTATGGCATCAGCCTAGTTAGGGTTTCAAATTTAAAAGTTTTAAGAGGTTGTTTGAGCACTATCACTTCAACGTTGTGGATCTAAGATCAGTGCCTAGGGGTAGATGGAGTCAATTAAGGAGAGGACGCAAGGTTGAAGGGATAAAAGGCTAAGGACAAGAGGGAAGGGTTCTAAGGTGCCGCAATGGCAGGGCCCTAGAATCAAAACCCTAGGGGAAAGAGGCTCACTCCGGTGTTGCTTAAGCAAGGCCTCGTGCTCTTTCCTCTTCCTTATGTCAAACTTGGCAAAACGGCTAGCATAAAAGATAAGTTAAAACAAGAGAGTGAGGTGAGGGAGAGTGTTGCAATGGCAAGTCTCTATCACCAAACCCTAGAAGATGGACGGCCTTAGGTGTAGATAACCTAGTCCTAGGACGTCCCCTCCTTCTTAACCTTTAAAAATCACAGCTAGCATAAGGAAAAAGGTGAAAAGAGTGTAGCAACAGCTAGGCTCTTTCTTCCTTCTTCAATGGCTGAATATTTCTCTTTAAGGGGACATGAAACAAGGACCTACTTGTGTGCTTGTCACCTAGGGTTTTTAAATCAACAAATTTATAATAAGTGCAAGAATACAGGCCTACAACCATTCAAGTAAGAAGTTTTGCAGAAAATACACTTACATATCATGAAGAAATAGCAATGCAAACCCTAGTTGTAAACCTTCCTTCAAGAGAAATGCCAAATATGCCAAGAAAATCCTTCCTTCAACAAGTGCCCCTCACTTAAAAGATGAAATACCCTAACTAGGGCGCAAAAATCAGACCTCACAAGAGAGTGAGTTGTGTGTTATTGTCAAAATGAGGGAAAAACTCCTTAATATATATTGTATCATGACCTCTAATTAAAATTAGGTCATTAAAAATAGCCAACAAGGCTACAAACCAAAATCATACTATTTTTACATTAAATTGTTAAATCAAAGCCCTAACTGAGCATAAGCAAGACGTCAAGCTCTACTGAGGGAGACGCTAGCCCTCTTTAGGGCAAAATGCAGCACAAAATGACAAAACGTTGGCCCTCTTTGGGCCTCCAAACCCTGCCACACGTGCCAGCTGCCCTGTCAGACTGCCACACTCTCAAGATGACGTCAATGGCTCCTAGGTGACGTCCTGGGCCATCAAAGGGAGACGTTCTACCTGAAGTGGGTCAACCCCCCTGGGCTGGGCTCAGCCAAAGTGTCCCGGATGGAACGTTCTTCTTCTCAGGTGCAAAAGCTCAATCAAGCACTGTCCTGTCTCTGCCCCTGATGGGGTCCCAACAACCATCTGATGGCCTCTTCAGCCCCATGGAGGTCCGAACTAATCATCTCCCCATGTGTACCGGTCCAATTGGTACCTATCCGTCGGGCATGGTCCTGCACATCAAAAACTTCGCCCTCCATGGGCTCATTAGTCACAGGGATCATAGCAATGTCAATCATGTTTCATCATTAATGTTATCAAACATATGCATAAAAACCCTGATATATCATTCAATAGCTCAAAGATATTACAAAGACCTACAATACAAAGCCGAAGAAAAAGACAAAACACCCTCTTGGGCTAGTATCCATAAGGAAAGGAAAGTCTCCAGGTGGTATCATCCAAACCATGTAAAACGAGGTGATGTGGTCAAGGGATGTCCAGACATATGGGTAGAGTGAAGGACCGTGATGCATGATATTACCTGTGGGTGCCTTTGTAGAAGGCGAGTTGTACCTGTCATGGATGGAATTTTTTCCAAGCCCTTTATTGCCTTTATTCTTTTCTTTTCTTTATTTGCTTTTTCTTTTTTTATTTCAAGGACTAACTAGAGGACACTGCCTTGGCGTGGTGACCAGAGCTGACAGTATTACCCACAAGCACTTTCACAGGGATGATAAGGCTGACTTGTGATGAGACCCCCTTTCCCTTGGCCATGCAACCAAAGGTCACTGCCCTGGCGTGGTAACCAGATAGTGGCAATGTCATGCTGTTAGGTACCCATGAACATAATAGGTTGGCTCATGATGAGACCCCCTATCCTCTTGGCTAGGTCTTGTTTTTGTTATTTTTCTTCGGGTCCCTCTTATTTCTTGCTGAGAGGCTTTTTATTGCCTTCTCGGGGATCCTTGGGCGAGGCATCTCTAAGTTTCATTCTTTATGGCTTTTATCTTTTACCAGCTGCTTTTACCGTCTGGGCCTTTAGCTCCTTTTTCCCACGAGATAAGGTGCAACCCCACAAACAGATCATCCTAATGCTTGGACTAGGGGAATGGGACAGATGAGCGGGAGATAAGATGAAAAGTGATGATATGATGGGAGCAAACGATGACTCTTCAGAAATTCCCCCGGTGGCAAACCAAAGCCTATGGGTACAGGCTTGCTAGGACACCCAATCCCCCCCTAACCATGGTCAAGTGGGTTAATGTAAGATCCAAGCAGTTGTCAGAAATAAAAGGAGTAAGATGCATATATCTAAAGGTTATAATGATTAAAAATGACACATACCATGATACCTGGACCAATTACCTCATGGAGCAAGAGTCTTCTCCGATACATGTCCAAGCCGAAGGTGATTGATGCTGCTGCTGCTGACAAGACAAGTCTGATGAAGGAGAAGAAAGATGGGCCCTCCAGGGCCATGCTCAGGTCAATCCTGCTTTCGGTACTCCATGTCTAGGACCTGTGGGCCTCGAGACATGATCTCCTAGTTATCCCTAGAAATCGGGGATAACAGACCCAAGAAGCTAAAGAGAAACATGAGGAAGAACATGAAGATTCCAAGAATGAAAGAAAAGACAAAACAACCAGTCATTGTATTGAGAATCACAAGACTACCAGTCAAGCAGAGGAAATGAAAAGTATGATGAAGAACAGTGTATGGAAGACTTATGAATGCAAGCATTGTGAGATCCAGAACTAGAAGTTCTCCCAGATGGAGGGAGAAGACTATGATGATTGTTTGCTCCAAGTAAACCAGACATACCTCTACACGAGTCATTATATCATCCACAATATCCATGGGTTGGAGTTCTACATCAGATGAATGCAAAGACTGTTCTCCAGAGCAATTAAACAAAGAGGGTATGAAGAGCAACCTCAAGGCTTAGAGGTATACCAGAAAGAGACCTTTGTATACAGATGGAAGAAGACAACTTGGTGGAGAACCTCCAATGCACAACAGAAGCGTGATGACGACTTTCTATAACAGAGATATTGTATCAGAATGGTTACTCAGAAGCTCATGATGATGGATTGCTAATCCATGACAAACTCTCATGATGGCCGAAGAAGTACCACTTGGATATGCTCCAGTTTGACCCTTGCCACGATGTTGTGAGCTAGTAGGAACCAAAGAGGAATCCAACAATGATACACTTTATTGATCAGAGCTATATGAAGCCTTCAGAGAAAACCAATGTTCCAGAAAAACCGAAGTACATTTGAGATCAAGCATTACATTCTCCGTTATGAAGTCCAGAAAGGAGAAAGTGGTTCTCCAATATATATCTCCACATATGAGCAGATAAGCAGTGATTTTGGTAAAGCTTCTCTCCAAGATGAAAGAGTTTGCGTACTCAAGCTGGAGCTCGTGGAGACGACTTCCTTATTGAAAAAGGAAGAGATGACTCCCAGGTTGGGAGGGAGCACTGACGTGTTATTGATTTATGGACAACCATTTTTCAGTTCGAATAATGGTCCAGGATGAGTAGTTCCTTTCCAACTTCGGAAAGTTGTTTGAGATTTCTGACGGACAAGCATTTTCCAGTTCGGAAAATGGTCTAGATCGAACGGTCATTTTCGTAATGAAAATGGTTCGATGGATTGCTGATGTACCATAGACAGCGATTTCCCATTATGGTTAACATGGGGAATGGTCTAGGGCAATCTGTCTTCTTGAGGGTTACTCAAGAAGACTGGCCCGCCTCCCCGGACAGTCATTCTTTCGAAGCTCACAGTTGTGAGCAGTTTTGAAGAACGGTCCGTTTTGGAGGTTGGTGTAGGACAGTCATTTCCTTAGGAAATGGTCCGGACAGTCATTCCTTAGGGCAGATTCATTCTTTCCAGGTTGCACTTTGTTTAGTGCCGGAGGAATGGCCCAGGGTGGGGAATGGTCCAGGTTCAGCAATCAGGGATAGGCATTCCCTAGGGCAGACTCATTCTCTCCAGGTTGCACTTTGTTTAGTGTCGGAAGAATGGCCCAGGGTAGGGAATTGTCCAGGCTCAGAAATTGGGACAATTATTCTTCCTTGCTTGAGAAGAATATTCCAGATAGCTCATCATGGATGTTTTACCTTTTGAGGGCAGATGCTCTTCCAGATCTCACAGATGTGAGTGGAAGAATGGCCTAGATGATTCAGTTTATATCATAACATTGTTTCTGTGCAGGTTGATATCAGATGATTGTTATGAAGACTGTATGTCTCTAGACAGTAGATGTATACTACTGTGGTGGATGTGTTCCACTGTTTGTGACTATATGTCACTGATCAAGTACCTGTGTGTTACTTGGTGTGGTAGTGTACCACTGGATTGTAGTTGTGTACTACTATGGATAGACACAGTTGAGTTCTATTGAATGATATTGTTCCGATTGCCTTGAAGACTATCAACAGTGTTGGAAATGATTATCAGCTAGATGGATGATCAATGGACAGAGATTTCCCAGACGGAAAATGGTTCAGGACATTTATTCTTCTAGGACATATGTTCGGATTAGAAGAATGGCTCTTGTGTCACTCTGTGGAGTGAGTGACTTATCCAACATCATGTCTAATTACTCAGATGGAGTATGGTTTCGAGAGATGATGCAGCTGATGACACTGATGGTGATGATGGTACTCATGATCTAGTCATGAGAGAGTCTATACAACTATGTTGATGCTACCGGGTGAATGGTATGTTTGTGCTCAAGACCATTACCTGTAATACCTCCCTAGCTAGGAGGGAGTGTTGATATTATGGTAGTTGCGGGAGGTATTTACCTCCACGTGTAAACCTAACGAGAATAGAATATTCCGGGAAGCAAGAAGAAACCCTAATGAGTTGGCTAATAACCCTAGAAGACAAGTCGGCTCAAGAGGATAATTTGTATTAGGTTATAAGCCTCCAAGAGAAGAAGTCGACCAGAAGAAATATTATATACTAAGTAAATAGACACCCAGAATGAGAAGTTGGCCCAGGCAGTTAGCCGGAATTAGTATAAATATAGGAGGCCAGTCTTCATTCTGACAGGCATTCTCAGAACTGCAGAGCTCACTTGTGCGCACTGCAGTTAGCCAGTTTGTGCGCAAGTTTGGAGGAGAAGTTGTCGTTGCAGCTGCTGCAACTAGCAGATTACGTTTTGGCTTGGACTGTCTCTTGGTTATGGTTTGGACTATCTAATCAGCTCTTGTTTGGTTCACTATCCTTGGAGAAAGGTGCACTACCCTTTGTTTGGCTATCTAGCCTAGGGTTTGCTTCCGGAGTGATTCTCTGTCAAGGTTAAGGTGCTCGGAGGGTGGCTTCGGCCTATGGTTGAGTGACAATAGTGATATTGTCTATGGTAAAATGAGCACATCCATCATATTCTAACAGTTCATTCCATTTTTAGCATTTAACTTAACCATAACCAATAATGTTGCAACAACCAAGATCACAAGAAGAAACACCATGCACAAGAACACAAGAAGTATCCTGGGAAACCCTTCTCAACAAGGGAAGAAAACCCAACCAAAATTCTTTGCTATTTTCTTCAAGAGAAAGACCTTCACCACCAATGAAGCCTAGCACACAAGAGGGTGCTCAAACCCTAGAAGACTAGCACCCAAGAGAGGTGCGTACTTTTCCCAAGTAGATGTACTTGCTGAAATTTCCAAACTCACACAAAAGATATGTTTCCTCAATGGGGAATTTACCTTTACTTATACTAGATTGAACCTATCAACAAAAGTGTCTATTGGCACAACATGGCCAACCTCTCTATCTTATAATATAATTAATATTAACCATATTAATTATCTTTTACATTAATTACCAGTCACATCAAGGTGGGGTCGACCTGTACCCTTTACATTACAATTAGGGTTACAGGCAGGTCTGACTCTTGAACAATATAGCAAGGGATCTTGTACACCCATTAGTGCTCATCCACTAGGGGCACATCCATAGGGATGTCCATATCTCTGGTTCACTGCATTACACAGAAGAACCACTTCTTTACTAGTGCTCAACCACTAGGATTACGTTCACCTGTGCTCATCCACAGACACGTCCACTCAACAGATCTTCTTTCCCACTGCATTACACATGAGAGTCATCTGGAGTTTCTCATCAACTCTTCTTCTTAGAGGAGTCTAATACATCATCTTCATTTTTGTTCTCATGACGATGCACCCAACACTTTGGGATTTCACACATTCACCTTGTGCTCAACCACATGCACGTCCAACTTTGCAGATCTCCTTTCTCATGCGTTACACATGAGAATCATCTGGAGTCCTTCTCAACTCTCTGTAAGGAGGAGGCCATCTCTACGTTCCAACTCTGTCTTAGATAGGAACCACACACCCCTCGCAGGGGCTTTCTCTCAGGTTTGTAAGCTGGAGATTGTCTGACATAGCTGCAATGATCAACATCTCTCAGGTTTGTAAGCTGGAAAATGTCTCACATAGCTGCAATCATCAACAAACTGGAGGCGGATTTCAAGGAGTTTATGCATGGCAAGTGGAGGGGTGATTATACGGAGGAATATATGACTAAATTTAGGCTCGATTATGCGACTCCCTTTTCTCAATTAATTATTTATTTATGCTCAAGTTTTGGAAATATGCGCCCCCCTGTCTAAGTGGATGCCACATCACTTTGTAGATCTGCCACATGTCGACTTGTGAGGGTGCCACTTGGCACTGCATGGATGATGACTGTACCTGCTAAATATAGAACTTTCTAAAAATAGAATCCAGTTCCTAAATTTTAGGAAACTGTCCACATCACCCAGGATGACTGGGAGAACACCACCACATGTAATTGTCTAAAAATAGACACTGCTAAAAATATAAAGTTGTCTGAATGCCCTTGAATCTATACTCATTGATCTCATCTTTTCGTAAGAGATCCGAATATGTGATCAGAACTGACATGCGAGGCCTGATGCTCAACCTGCTAAAAATAGTAAACTTGGCCACATCATCTTGAAAAAGATCCAAAAGTCTCTGGATGTCTCAAGGATCAATACTACTCTCTCAAAATTTGAATCTGGGGCCTAGAGCAAAACCTACTAAAAATAGAAATTTCCTGCATGTCGCTTGAAAAAGTATTATTGGGCCTAGAATCCTGGAAGGACTCATACTGTATGCTCATAACTGCCCTAAACTGCTAAGAGACCCACTCAGTATTGATTCTTGAGAGCCTAAGATGCGCTCAAGGATGTCTTAAAGATACTGCGCTCAAAGATCAATGCTGCACGTGAGAGCCAAAATTCTTTGAATCCACCCGCTGAAATACCTCCATCCTGAGTTCAACTGGGTCATGATAAAATCTAATATCCAAGCTCTGATCATTCTTAAGATCCTGAAGAACAACCTCAAGATGCAGAATAGTAGGCAAAGTGCAAGGGACATCATCCTCTTGTTGAACCAAAAGCGATTCCTCCTGCTGTAATGGTGTCTGATCAAACTGTTCCTAGACCACTGTTGTGATAGGAAAGGAAGAAGCCTCTACTAAGATGGGCACGGATGAAATCCCATGTTGACTGATCTCGACTTGGTTGACCTGTGGTTCCTCCTCTTGAAACTTTTCATCCTCTTGAAAATTTTCATCTTCACTAATGGGAGGAACCCATGAACACTCTTGAGTAATCACATCTTCACCTTCATCTTCTTGGAACTTTGCCTGCGACTCAATCGATGCAACTATTGGTTCCGAATCATCTAAGATTGGGCTATCACCCTCCTGTTCATCTCTGGGAACTTGAGACAGTGCAAGTTGTGGTTCATCTTGAATAACACAAACTTCTTGCACTTCTGTAACAACTAGTGGTTGAAGATCATCGACTGGAGTTACCTTCACTGGTTGGTTTGGGGCATGGATCGGAGGGAGTTCACAAGCTGCAAGATAATTTATTTCTAACTTGACAGCAACAACTTGCACTTCCTCTAGACTTTGAGGGTCTTGATTCCTGAGAAAACACCAAAAATACCATCAAATGCCTCAAGATAAAAATTAAAGTAGCAACTTTGTTAGGCCTTACTCTATAAGGAATTTCGATTGTAAAATTTGAAAAAGCAAGTGTTAAATTGGACAACAGTTTCACTTTCATGCTTTTTAATAATTGAAAAAACTGTGCAAAACAAGAAAATGTCCTGTGTGTTTGCCCATCTGTCGATGAATTTCTCCTGGAAGGAATCCCATCCATCAATGGAAGCATCACGAAGGGACTTGTACCATGCTCGTGCTTCCCTCTCGAGGGTCGACACAAACATACTCATCACCACATCCTCATGTTTCACATTAAAATCGCCCACCACTTGTAAAAAATTAGCCAAGTGATCCTCAACTGATTCTCCCAACCTCCCTGCAAACAAAGGTATGCGTTTAAGCCATTTATGTGTAGGTAAGTCATGAGGATAATCTGGGAATGCAACAAAACTTAGTGGGTCAAAGGCATAAAATCTCCACCTTATTGGTGGCCTCACAACTGCATCCAGATTGTTAGTCTTGGATAGAAAAAAGCACAAATGCTACCCTACTAGCTTGAGATGAAAATAAATCTAAAGATGAAGATGTCAAAAATGCACTCACCATAGTGTTCGTTGAAAATAACCTACCAAAGAACTCGATATGCTTACCAACTTTGAGAAGAGTTCTTGGTGAAAGAAAGTCTTGTTCCAAGAAAAGATGTTAAAGTTTTGTTGAAGCTCGGAACTAGACTTTGCAAGGGAATCGAAACCGGGAGATCTACTTGTAAGTTCCCTGTGGAGTAGTCCCTATATCCCGTGGAGTTGGTAGGGGAGTTAGAAAAAATAAAACAATTAAAAATAAAAACTCACCGATTGTCGTTTACCAAGGCTGGCGTTCCCTGACAACGACGCCAATTTGTTAGCAAAAATTTTTACCCTCCAATTTCGCGCTGATATATGTGTAAAACAACAGTAAAAACTTAGCTAATAAAACAAGAAGGGCCCCAATTGTCATTGACCAAACCCCTCTCCATTTGGGCTAGTGCTTGCTAGCCTCTGGGGGGAGTCCCTAGGCACAATGAAGTATCTTGCTGCTGTCTTTAAGTTTGATTTCTGTGTACAAAACATCAAGCTGTTTGTCTTGGACAACATGTAAAAGCAGTCCAAAACGATGAGGAAAAACGATCTTCTATGCTTGGAGGGAACCTACATGGTTAGCACAATGATAATACACTGGAAAGAAGAAAACTATTCAAAAAGATCAGAATTAATCATAATAAACAGTTCAGAAAATGACATATCAGATCACAAATTTACCATAATACCGCCAAGAAAGAGGTTTGACTTTATTGATGAGGCTTACAAGAGGATTGTTTGCGCCACACTTGGCAAGCCTACAACCGGTACAATGACTACTTTGCTCAAAGAGGAGCCACTAGACTAGAGAACAAGAGAAAAGAGAATGAGAGAGACACTATGCTGCTACTGCAATGATCCGACTAGTAACCAATGTCAAGCATCCAATATATAGCCTAAGTGCATGAGGGAGAGAGATATGTGAGGAGTGTGAGATGAGTGAGTGTATGTGAGAGTTTGCATGAAGATTATATGCGCATTGTTATCCCCTAGCCTAGTGATAACTAAGGAGATTATGTCTCGAGGCCCACAGGTCCTAGACATGGAGTATCGAGAGCCAGATCAACTTGAGCATGGCCTTGGAGGGCCCATCCTTTCTTTTTCAGCGCCTCCACTTTGTCAGCAACAACAACATCCATCACATCGACTTGGTCCTGCAACAGAAATGGGTCTTGCTCCATGAGGTAATGAGTCCGAGTATCATGGTATGTGTCACTCTGATTCTCAAAACATTTGAATATGTGCATTTAATTCTTTTTTACTTCTAATGTGTGCTTGGATCTCATGCCTTTCCACTTGACCACACGTGGGGGGAATGACATGATTGCCCTAGTAAGCTGGTTCCCATAGGGTTTGAGTTGCCCCTGGGGGGATTCGTGAAAGGTCATCGTCCGCTCCCACCATACTTACCACTTTTCATCTTTTTCCCACTCATCCATCCCATACACTGGTCCGGGCATTGGGTTGGCCAAAATATCAAAGGGTTGTACCTTACCTTGTGGGAAGAAGGGGCTAAAGGCCTAGAGGGTAAAAGTAGTTGGCAAAAGATAAAAGCCAAAAGAATGAAACATTGAGATGCTTAGCCCAGGGATCCCTGAGAAGCAATAAAAGGCTTCTCAGCAAGAAACAGAGGGACCCATAAAAATAAAATCAAGACCTAGTTGGAGGATAGGGGGTCTCATCATGAGCCAGCCTATTAGGTCCATGGGCATGTAGCGGTATGACACTACCATTCAGTTGGTTACCATGCCAGGGTAGTGGCTCTAGGTGGCATAGCCAAGAGAAAGGGGGTCTCATCACGAGCCGACCTTCTCATTTCCGTGAAATGCTTGTGGGTAACATTGTCACCACTGGTCACCACGCCAGGGTAGTGTCCCCTAACTAGCCTCTTGAAAGAAAAAGCAATAAGAATAAAAGATAAAAGGCATGAATGGGCTTTGAAACATTTGCATCCTTGTCAAGGTGCAACTCACCCTCTTCAGAGGCACCCACAGGTAAGCCATACATTTCCTTGTTATCACTGCACCCATTGCCTAGACATCCCCTACCACCTCATCCACTTACATGGCCTGGATTTGACTTCACCCGGGAACATCCCACATCCATTGAGCATTAGCCCAATAGGCGTCCAAACGTCCTCTCCAAACTTGGCTTGTAGAATAGCATAATGTCTTTGAGCACTTGTCCGGGTAAAAGGGGTTTCATGCACATGTTTAAATAACTTGATGATTAGATGTGATTGACATTGCTATGATCCCTGTGACTTATGAGCCCATGGAGGGCGTATTTGTTGATGTTGCATGGCCACACCCGATGGACAGGTACACATGGGGAGATGATTAGTTCGGACCTCCATGGGGCTAAAAGCCCACCAGATGGATGTTGAGACCCAAGCCAAGAGTAGAGACTGATCAGGGGTTTGCACCAGAGAGAGAGGACGTTCCACCAGGGATAGCTTGGCAGGCCTGGACCCAGGGGGGTCTTTCCCTTTTCACCATGATATAGGCCTTGGAAGGCCCATGACGTCACCCAGGTCACCCATGACGTCACCCAGCGTTTTGGATACTTTGGAGGCAGTTGTGTGCCAAGTGGCACGTGTGGTAGGATCCTGAGGCCCAAGGAGGCCTAACATTTTTCTCCAGGAGGCCAACGTTGCCCCAAAAGGGCCTAATGTCACCCTAAAAGGGCATGACGTCATCTTTACAGCTTGATTTAGGGTTTTATTGTGACATTTAATGTAAAAACTGGATATCAGGTGTAACTGGCCATGTCGAGCTTTTTGATCTAATTCTGGTCATTGTAACTGTATAAATAAGGGGAAAATCACTCTTGTTTTTCATCATTTTTCACTCACACTTGTGAGGACTGAAATTTGCACCATACTTAGGGTTTCTTGGCTGAAATTTTAGGCGCACGTGTTGAAGGAGGCTAAATTTGGTGTATTTTGGCAAGTTTCTTGGTGGATGTGTTCAATTAGGAATTTTCTTGATTATTCTTAATGAATGTAAGTGAATTTTCTGCAATTCTTCTTAATTGAATGGTTATGGTTTTATTTATCTTGCATTTTCATTCAAGATTATGAAATTGCTTGATTAAACCCTAAGAAGACTAGCGCATGTTATTGTCCTAGCTTCAAGAGCTTTCACCTACTAGATATTGGCAAAAGGCCAATTTTCTTGAAGCATGAGCTAAGGCCTTGCCATTGCAACACCTTAGTATCCATTGCTTCATCCTAGCCAATTTTGCTTCATCATTGAGTTAAAGAGGGAGGAAGTCTACTAAGGCCTAGGGTTAGCTACACCTTAGTAGTTAGTTTCCCCTAGGGTTTGATAATTGGAGCCTTGGGTTACCAACACTCCAACCTATCATTCTCTCTTGTTTTTGACTCTCCATTATCATTTTTCTTCAACATTTGCTGCTGCATTATTGACTCCATTTACCCTAGAAGCACTAGTCTAAGTCCTTCCTTGAGTAATTGATCAACACAACCTTCAGAACCTACTCTTTGAGCAACCTATTAACACTTTCTAACCCTAGAATAGCCTAACCTACTAACTATATTGCCGCTGTTACTAAAGTAAGCTACAACCATTAGATGCAACATTAAAAGCTCATAAAAGCAATTGGAAAGGCTGATCTATACCTTGTCTTATTTGCTTCTACCAAATGCTAGTGTGATGATTTCAATGGTTAATGATTCTT
Source organism: Picea mariana (assembly GCA_032191745.1). Classification (NCBI taxonomy): domain Eukaryota; kingdom Viridiplantae; phylum Streptophyta; class Pinopsida; order Pinales; family Pinaceae; genus Picea; species Picea mariana. The sequence goes on from JASDQU010816454.1 coordinate 35,609, forward strand.
AGTCATTTTGAAGCTATTTTCAAGGCATTTAATGTGAAGTATTGCTCTATAAAGATTGCTGTTATAAACTTTCTGTTTACTTCATTATATTCAACAAATTGCTTTTATCAAGAAAGTCTGTGGTTTTATGAAGTGCTAACCAACAAGTGTACTTGCAAATATATAGTTATCTTGTTGCTTTGTTCCGGGGAGGTACACTTGACACATTATCTTTTCATTGGTTATAAAACCGGACTTTCTGATCGATGGTGACTTGTGAGAGGGGATCTTTATCTATCCACTTTGACTTTGCCTTCTCAAGCCCCCAAGTCACTGGGGACGTCTCCCCTGGGCCTAGCGCCCCAAAGAGAAAGAGGAATCCTATTGAGGTGATAGTGATAGGATAACCTCAAGTTACATCAATTTGCTCTCCATTATCCTTTCATTTGATCAAAGTACAAATTGTGCGATAACATGACCCATGATGTCACCCAACGTTTTGGACATGTTATCGCACAGTTTGTAGCTAGGTTCAAAGGCTAGAGGATAGAGGCCAAACTGGCGTAACAGGAACCTTCCCCACCCAATGTCACCACAATGGGGAGGTTCTTTCTATTTAGGGACGTTAGCCCAGGGGAGACGTCCCCGGTAACCTGGGGTTTTGAAGAGGCAAAGATATAAAGGTTAAGGTTAAAGTCCCTCCTCACAGGTTACCACCAAGATCAGATAGTCTGGCTAATCAGCCAATAAATGAAGTGTATGCCCAAATGAGAACACCTGCCTAGAACAAGACAATAGCAAAATAATATATGCAGGCTATAATTCAGTGGGTTAGTACTTCATATAACCATCTAACATTAATATGTAAGCAATGTAAAGCAATAGATATCAATGAAGTCAACGTTTATCAATATAGTAGTGGAAAAATGTCAATTCATCAATAACTATTGAGATGATGTAGCCAACAAAGTATTTAATCAATCTTTTACTCAATAAATGCTTTCAACCATCATCTAATTGCTTATCATCAAAAGGTGCTGCGTCAAGATGGAATAACCAAGTATGATGTCAGCCTAGTTAGGGTTTCAAATTTAAAAGTTTTCAGAGGTTGTTTGAGCACTATCACTTCAACGTTGTGGCTCTAAGATCAGTGCCTAGGGGTAGATGAAGTCAATTAAGGAGAGGACGCAAGGTTAAAGGGATAAAAGGCTAAGGACAAGAGGGAAGGGTTCTAGAGTGCTGCAATGGCAGGGCCCTAGAATCAAAACCCTAGGGGAAAGAGACTCACTTTGGTGTTGCTTAAGCAAGGCCTTGTGCTCTTTCCTCCTTCCTTAGGTCAAACTTAGCAAAACGGCTAGCATAAAAGATAAGTTAAAACAAGAGAATGAGGTGAGGGAAAGTGTTGCAGTGGCAAGGCTTTATCACCAAACCCTAGAAGATGGACGGCCCTAGGTGTAGATAACCTAGGCTTGGGACGTCACCTCCCTTTTAACCTTTAAAAAAACACAACTAGCACAAGGGGAAGAAGTGAAGAGAGTGTAGCAAAGGCTAGGCTCTTCCTTCCTTCTTCAATGGCTGAATATTTCTCTTTTAGGGGACATGAAACAAGGACCTACTTGTGTGCTTGTCACCTAGGGTTTTAAATCAACAAATTTATAAGTAAATGCAAGAATACAAACCTACAACCATTCAATTAAGAAGTTTTGCAGAAAATACACTTACATGTCATGAAGAAATAACAATGCAAACCCTAGTTGTAAACCTTCCTTCAAGAGAAATGCCAAATATGCCAAGAAAATCCTTCCATCAACAAGTGCGCCTCACTTAAAAGACCAAATACCCAAACTAGGGCGCAAAAATCGAACTTCACAAGAGAGTGAGTTGTGTGTCATGTTTAAATGAGGGAAAAACATCCTCAATATATAGTGTATCATGACCTATAATTAAAATTAGGTCATTAAAAATAGCCGACAAGGCTACAAACCAAAATCATATTGTTTTTACATTAAACTGTTAAATTAAAGCCCTAAATGAGCATAAGCAAGACGTCAAGCTCTCCTGAGGGAGACGTTGGCCCTTTTTAGGGCAAAATGCAGAACAAATGACAAAACGTTGGCCCTTTTTAGGCCTCCAAACCCTGCCACACGTGCCAGCTGCCCTGTCAAACTGCCATACGCTGAAGGTGACTTCAGTGGCCCTTAGATGACGTCCTGTGCCATCAAAGGGAGACATTCCACCTGAAGTGGGTCAACCCCCCTGGGCTGGGCTCAACCAAAGTGTCCTGGATGGAACGTCCTTCTTCTTCTCAGGTGCAAAAGCTCAATCAAGCACTGTCCTATCTCTGCCCCTGATGGGGTCCCAACAACCATCTGATGGGCTTTTCAGCCCCATGGAGGTCCGAACTAATCATCTCCCCATGTGTACTGGTCCAACTAGTACCTGTCCGTCGGGCATGGTCCTGCACATCAAAAACTTTGCCCTCCATGGGCTCATTAGTCACAGGGATCATAGCAATGTGAATCACGTTTCATCATTAAGGTTATCAAACATATGCATAAAAACCTTGATATATCATTCAATAGCTCAAAGATATTACAAAGACCGACAATACAGAGCTGGAGAAAAAGACAAAATACCCTATTGGGCTAGTATCCATAAGGAAAGGAAAGTCTCCAAGGGATATCATCCAAGCCATGTAAAACGAGGTGATGTGGTCAAGGGATGTCCAGACATACGGGTAGAGTGAAAGACAGGGATGCATGATATTACTTGTGGGTGCCTTTGTAGAAGGCGAGCTGTACCCGTCACAGATGCAATTCTTTCCAAGCCCTTTATTGCCTTTATTCTTTTCTTTATTTGCTTTCTTCTTTTTATTTCAAGGACTAACTAGAGGACACTGCCTTGGCGTGGTGACCAGAGCTGACAGTGTTGCCCACAAGCACTTTCATAGAGATGATAAGGCTGGCTCGTGATGAGACCCCCTTTCCCTTGGCCATGCAACCAAAGGTCACTGCCCTGGCGTGGTAACCAGATAATGGCAATGTCATACTGCTAGGTACCCATGAACATAATAGGCTGGCTTGTGATGAGACCCCCTATCCTCTTGGCTAGGTCTTGTTTTGTTATTTTTCTTCGGGTCCCTCTTATTTCTTGTTGAGAGGCTTTTTATTGCCTTCTCGGGAATCCCTCGACGAGGCATCTCTAGGTTTCATTTTTTATGGCTTTTATCTTTTACCAACTGCTTTTACCTTCTGGGCCTTTAGCCCCTTCTTCCCACGAGATAAGGTGCAACCCCACAAACAGATCATCCTAATGCCCAGACTAGGGGAATGGGACAGATGAGTGGGAGATAAGATGTAAAAGTGATGATATGATGGGAGTGGACGATGGCTCTTCATAAATCCCCCTGGTGGCAAACCAAAACCTATGGGTACAGGCTTGCTAGGACACTCTATTAATCCCCCCAACCATGGTCAAGCGGTTCAATGTAAGATCCAAGCAGTTGTTAGAAATAAAAAGGAGTAAGATGCATATATCTAAAGGTTATAATGATAAAAAATGACACATACCATGATACTTGGACTAATTACCTCATGGAGCAAGAGGCTTCTTCGATACAAGACTAGGTCGATGGTGATGGATGCTACTGCTGCTGACAAGACAAGTCTGATGAAGGAGAAGAAAGATGGGCCCTCTAGGGCCATGCTTAGGTCAATCCTGCTCTCGGTACTCCATGTCTAGGACCTGTGGGCCTCGAGACATGATCTCCTAGTTATCCCTAGAAATCAAGGATAACAGGACACTTTGGAGGCAGTTGTGTGCCAAGTGGCACGTGTGGCAAGATCCAGAGGCCCAAGGAGGCCTAACGTTTTGCTCCTGGAGGCCAACGTTGCCCTCAGAAGGCCTAACGTCACCCTAAAAGGGCATGACATCATCTTTACAACTTGATTTAGGGTTTTACTATGACATTTAATGTAAAAACCGGATATTATATGTAACTGTCCATGTCAGCCTTTTGGACCTAATTCTGGTCATTGATATTGTATAAATAAGGGTTTTAGCCCTTGTATTATTCATCATCTTTCACTCACACTTAGTGAGTTCTGAAATTTGCGCCCTATCTAGGGTTACTTGGCTGAAATTTTAGGCACACTTGTTGAAGGAGGCTAATTTTGGAGTATTTTTGTCAATTTTCTTGGTGGAAGTGTTCAACTAGGGTTTTGCTTGATGATTCTTGATGTATGTAAGTAAAATTTCTGCAATTCTTCTTAATTGAATGGTTATGGTTATGTTTATCTTGCATTTACATTAAGATTATGAAATTGCTTGTTTAAAACCCTAGGCAGTCTAGCACATGTTATTGTCCTAGCTTTAAAAACCTTCACCTACTAGATTTTGCCAAGAAGCCAATTTTCTTGAAGCCTTTGCTAGGGCCTTGCCATTGCAACACCGTAGTAATTATTGCTTCATCTTAGCCGTCATTTGCTTCATCTTTGAGTTAAAGGAGGAAAATAACTAAGGCCTAGGGTTACCTACACCTTAGAAGCAATTTTCCCCTAGGGTTTGGTAGTTGAAGCCTTGGCTTACCAACACTTCAACTACTAATCTCTCTTGTCTTTGACAGTCTTACTATCATCATTTTCATTCAACATTTGCTGCCACCTAATTGACTCCATTTACCCTAAAGGCACTAATCTAAAACTTCTTGTTGAGTGATTGACCAAAGCAACCATCAAAACCTACACTTTAAACTTTCCACTAACTACTTCTAACATTAGAATAGCCTAACCTACTAACTGTTGATTTTTCAATAAGTTAGGTTAAGCATGAAGTTCATTCCATTCTATCATTTAACCATAACCATAAATGTTGCAACAACCAAGATCACAAGAAGAAGCACCATGCACAAGAACACAAGATGTATCCTGGGAAGCCCTTATCAACAAGGGAAGAAAACCCAGCCAAATCCTTTGCTATATTCTTCAAGAGAAAGACCTTCACCACCAAGATAAACCCTAGCACATAAGAGGGTGCTTCAAACCCTAGAACTCTAGTGCCCAAGAGAGGTGCACACTTTTCCCAAAGTAGTATACTTGCTGAAATTTCCAAACTCACAAGAAAGATATGATTCCACAATGGGGAATCTTCCTTTACTTATATTAGACTTGTCCTATCAACAAAAGTGTCTATTGGCTCAACAGGGCCGACCTCTCTAAGTCACATTATAATAATAATAATAATAATAATAATAATTATTATTATAATTAATATTAACCAGATTAATTATCTTTTACATTTATTATTAATCACATTAAGGTGGGCCCGACCTGTACCCTTTACAAGGGTTACAGGTAGGTCTGACTCTTGAACAATATATAGCCAAGGATCTGATACACCCACTAGTGCTCATCCACTAGGGGCACATCCATAGGGATGTCATATCTCTGGTTCACTGTATTACACATAAGAACTAGATCTTCACACGTTCACCTGTGCTCGTACACAAACACGTCCGCTCTACAGATCTTCTTTTCCACTGCCTCACACAGGAGAATCATCTCGAGTCTTCTCGTCAACTCTGCTGCTCAGAGGAGGCTAATACATCATCTTCATTTCTATTCACAAGATGATGCACCCAACACTCTGGGATTCCACACGTTCACCTTGTGCTCAGCCACATGCACGTCTAACTCAACAGATCGACTTTCCCACTGGATAATCATCTGGAGTTCTTCTCAACTCTCTGAATGGAGGAGGTCATCTCTACGTTCCTAGCTCTGTCTCAGGCAGGAACCACGTACCCTTCTTAGGGGCTTTCTCTCAGGTTTATAAGATGAGAGAAAGACTCACACAGCTGCAATGATCCACATCTCACAAGTTTGTAAGCTGGAGACTGTCTCACATAGCTGCATTCATCAACACTCCCTCTCAGCTAGGGAGGGATTCTTCATCATGCCAAGTCTCACACGGATGTACTCTGAATTTTATTTTGGCTGGAGTCATCAATACTCCCTCTCAACTAGGAAGGCATTTTTCACCAAGTTAGTCTGGTGAAGATGTCTGTTATCTGCTCATGTGTAGGAAGGTACTGCATGTGTACGATTTTCCACTGCATCATATCTTTGATATAAGGATATTTCATCTCATCGTGTTTCGATCCATCAGGAAACACTGGGTTCTCAAAGAGCTTTACACACGGCTCTTGGTTATCATCATAGGATCCATCTCATGGTCAAGTAAATTTGTCAGAAGCTTGTGAAGCCATATGGATTCGCACACTCGATGCTATATACTCTGCTTCTCTTGTACTCAAGGCCACAGAGTTTTGTTTCCTGCTGCATCAGGAAATCATGGCAATCTTTACGGTAACACAACAACCGGATGTGCTCTTCTGGTCCACTGTACTCTTTGCTCAATCTGTATCGACATATCCTGTAAACTCAAGTTCACACTGGAGGCATATCTCAGGCCATATCCAACTGTGCCTTGTATATATATCTCAATACATGCTTTACTGCTATCCAGTGAGTCTGTCTCGGCTGACTCATGAATTGACTAAGTACATTCGCTGCATAGCATGAATCAAGTCTGGTGTTAACCAGATACATCAGTGATCCAATCAGCTGTGGATCACTTTTGTCTAAATCATCATCAATCTTCTTCTTTTAAATCCATCACGGTGGTTTTTGCATTCTGTCATACTTGAACTTCTTTAATATTTTCACTGTATATTTTTCTTAACTCAGGAAAATCTCATCAGTCCTCTGTCATACTTCTTGTCTCAAGAAGTAGTGCATCATACTCAGATTCTTCATCTCGAATTCAGAAGTCAAGGCTTACTTGTATCCAACAACAAAGCTTTCTGAATAAGTCATTGTTATCCCCGATTTCTAGGGATAACTAGGAGATCATGTCTTGAGGCCCACAGGTCCTAGACATGGAGTACCGAGAGAAGGATTGACCTGAGCATGGCCCTGGAGGGCCCATCTTTCTTCTTCTTCATCAGACCTATCCTGTCAGCAGCATCAGCATCCATCACCTTCGGCTTGGACTTATATCGGAAAAGACTCTTGCTCCATGAGGTAATTGGTCTAGGTATCATGGTATGTGTCATTTTTGATCATTATAACTTTCAGAGATATGCATCAAATTCCTTTCATTTCTGACGACTGCTTGGATCTTACGCTAACCCGCTTGACCATGGTTTGGGGGATTAACAGGGTACCCTAGCAAGCTTGTATCCATGGGTTTTGGTTAGCCACCAGGGGGGATTTTGAAGAGCCATCGTCCGCCCCCATCATTTTATCATTTTTACATCTTATCTCCCATTCATCTATCCTATTCCCCTAGTCCGGACATTGGGATGACCTATTTGTGGGGTTACACCTTATCCTTTGGGAAGAAGGGGCTAAAGGCCCAGGGGGTAAAAGCAGCTGGTAAGAGATAAAAGCCATAAAAATAAAACCTAGAAGATGCCTCGCCCAGGGATCCCCGAGAAGGCAATAAAAGGCCTCTTGATAAGAAACAAGAGGGACCCGAAGAAAAATAACAATAAAACAAGACCTAACCAAGAGGATGGGGGGTCTCATTACGAGCCAACCCATTATGTTCATAGGTACCTAGCAGTATGACATTGCCATTATTTGGTTACTACGCCAGGGCAGTGACCTTTGGTTGCATGGCCAAAGGAAAGGGGGTCTCATCACGAGCCAGCCTTATCATCTCTGTGAAAGTACTCGTGGGTAACACTGTCAGCTCTGGTCACCACGCCAAGGCAGTGTCCTCTAGTTAGACCTTGAAATAAAAAGAAAGAAAAAGCAATAAAGAAAAGAAAGAATAAAGGCAATAAAGGGCTTGGAAAGAATTGCATCCATGACAGGTACAGCTCGCCTCCTACAAAGGCACCCACGGATAATATCCACCCCTGTCTTTCACTATGTCTGGACATCCTTAGACCACACCACCTTGTATTACATGGCTTGGATGATATCCTTTGGGAACTTTCCTTTTCTTATGGATGCTGGCCCAATAGGGCACTTTGTCTTTTTCTTTAGCTTTGTATAATAGGTCATTGTAATGTCTTTGAGCTATTAGATGATATGCTAGGGGTTTTATGCATGCATTTGATAAAATTAATGATGAAATATGATTGACATTGCTATGATCCCGAGGACTAATGAGCCCATGGAGGACGGAGTTTTTGATGTGCAGGACCATGCCCGACGGACAGGTACCAAGTGGACTGGTACACATGGGGAGATGATTAGTTCGGACCTCCATGGGGCTGAAGAGCCCATCAGATGGTTGCTGGGACCTCATTAGGAGCAGATATAGGACAGTGATTGGTCGAGCCTTTGCACGAGAGAAGAAGAAGGACATTTTCATCCAGGACGCCTTGGTTGAGCCCAGCCCTAGGGTGTTGACCCACTGCAGGTGGAACGTGTCCCTCTGTTGACCCAGGATGTCCTCCAGAGATCCTTGACGTCACCTCCAGCGCGTGGCAGCTTTACAGGGCTGTTTGGCACGTGTGGCAAAGTTTGGAGGCCTAGAGAGGGCCAACGTTTGTCATCCAGTGCTGTGATTTGCCCTAAAAAGGGCCAACGTCTCCCTCAAATGGGCTAGATGTCTTGCTCATTGCTCATTTAGGGTTTTTTTTTAGCAGTTTAATGTAAAACATTATGATTTTTAGTTATTAGCCTAGTCGGCTATTTTAATGACCTAATTTTAATTAAAGGTCATTGGATGATATAAATTGAGGATGTTTTCCCTCATTTTAACATAACACAATTCACTCACGCTTGTGAGGTCTGATTTTTGCGCCCTTCTTGGGTATATTTGCTGCATAAGTGAGGCGCACTTGCTATTGGAAGGATATTTTTGGCATTTTATGGCATTTCTCTCAAGGAAGGTTTACAACTAGGGTTTGCTCATGCTTTTCTTCATGACATGTAAGTGAATTTTCTTGCAAAACTTCTTAATTGAATGGTTGTAGGTGTAATTTCTTGCATTTGCTTATAATATTGCTGATTTAAAACCTTAGGTAACAAGCACACAAGTAGGTCATTGTTACATGTCCCCTTAGAGAGAGATTTTTTTTCAGCCATTGAAGAAAAGAGATTAAGCCTAGCCTTTGCTACACTTGTCTTGCTTCTTCCCTTGAGCTAGCGTTGAAGTTTATAGGTTGAAAGAGGGTGACGTCCTAGGCCTAGGCTATCTACACCTAGGGTTTTCATTTTCTAGGGTTTGAAAGCCTTGTCTTTACAACACTTTCTCCCTTAGACTTATTCTTTAGGCTAGCCGTTTTGCCAAGTTGATTTAGAGAAGGAGGAAAGAGCACAAGGCCTTGCTTAAGCAACACCGGAGTGAGCCTCTTTCCCTTAGGGTTTTGATTCTAGGGCCCTGCCTTTGCAACACCATAGAACCCTACCTTCTAGTCTTTAAGTCATCATCCTTTCAAAACCTTGTGCCCTTTTCTTATTTGACTCCATATACCCTAAGGCACTGATATTTGACCTCCAACGTTGAAGTTATAGTGTACAAAAACTACTTTCAAAACTTAAAACTTGAAACCCTAACTAACAAACTAACCTAATTAGGGATGACATCACAGTTGGATATCTCATCTTGACGCAACAAAAGTGTAATATAAGCAATTAAATGATGATTTGAAGCATTTATTGAGTAAATTGTTGATTGGACATATTGTTGGCTTAGTCATCTCTTTAGATATTGATGAATTGATGGTCTTTCATAGCTAATTGACAAAACGTTGAATTCATTTTACATCTATTGCAGTACATTGCTTATTAATAATATCAGATAGTCAATGAAGTACTAACCCTTTGAGTTATAGCCTGCATATATATATTGTGTTGCTGTTGTCTTGTTCTGGGCAGGTGTTTTCAATAGGGCATACACTTCATTTATTGGCTGATTAGCCGGACCATCTGACATCGGTGGTAACCTGTGAGGAGGGAATTCTAAAACTTGACCTTATACTTTTTGCCTCTTCAAACCCCAGGTTGCCGGGGACATCTCCCCTGGGCTAACCTCCCTAAACAGAAAGAACCTCCCCATCGCGGTGACATTGGGTGGGGAAGGTTCCTGTTATGCCAGTTTGATCTCTATCCTTTAGCCTATGACCTAAACTACAAACTGTGCGATAACAGTCATCAAAATCAGGCTCTCGTCATCAACACTGTAATGATATAGGTTTGGATCAACAACACTCTTGCTGAAATCCAAACTCATCAAGAATTTATCTATCTGATATAGTTTCCAGCTCATGGATGGTAGTACGGATGGAAGTGTATCAGATTTACTGGATCAAGTGTCTCATCATAGACAACTCCCTTTGTTTGTGAGAAACCTCTGGCTATAGATCTCGTTTTGTATTTCTCGACACTTCCATCAGCTGCATGCTTGATCTTATACATCCACTTGGAAGTTACCATAGACTTCCCATTTGGTCCTTGAATAATATCTTATACATCATTCTTTAAGATATACTGGTATTCTTCTCTTATGGCATCTTGCCATACCTGTTCTCTTGTCGCTTCTCTAAGACAATGAGTCTCGGTATCAGTGAAGTGGCTCATGACTGAAGGATAGCTCGAAAATCTCTTTTGCTTTCTCGGGATGTGCCTTGAGAGGCTTGTATGTTTCTCTGCCTCTTGCAGAGTGAGTCTAGGTAGGTTTTTTTTTTTTATGCCCTACTGCAATATCTCTGAACATATCAACTGGAGAAACTGGATCAACTGGAATAATGTCTGTCTCCCTCTGAACTGCTGAAGGGGGAGAAGGTATTGTCTCACTGTCAATCTCCATCTGAGATTCTCTGGGTCTTTGAAAGACTATCTCTTCTTCAAGGACAACGGTTTTTTTTTGCTTGTCTCAATCTGTCTCTGGCTAGGGATGTCGATCTGGAATGTCTTTGAAGATTCATTGTATCCTTTCTTTCTAAAGGATCTAGCTTGGACTTTTTCTCTTTGGGTACATGAAAATATACTGGGCACCAAAATATCCTGAAGTGTTCAATCTCAGGCTTCACTCTGGTGAAGGCTTCTTCGGGAGTTGTGTTTTTCAAAGTCTGGTGAAGACTCTTGTTCTGAACATATGCTGTGTCATGCATGCTTCTGCCCATAGAATAATAGAAGGATTCTGATCATGCATTATTGCATTGGTTTCCTCAATGATGGTTCTATTCTTCCTCTTTCTCAAATAGTTTTGACTCCTTCTGAGTCAAGTGGCTCCCTCTGAAGCATAAACATCTTCCTTTTCTTGTTAACCTATCTGGAACAAGAAAACAAAAAGAACCAACACAAGAATATCTCCTAAAGGAGAATAATGAGTACATCTCTAGAATCAAAACAATTAAGGAATGTTGTCACAGCTACAACACCTACTTGTAATGTAGCAAACTTATAGAAATATAGGTTAAAGGAATGACAATTACAACAATCAAACCTGGAGTCTTTAATTTGAGTGTGTTGTTCCTCTGAATGCACTGAGATCCCTTTGGATCCATAACTTCAGCAAAGGTTCCTTCCTCCTGCAATTTCCCTCATGATAATGATACAAATAATATATACAAGTGCATACCAGAGGATGCTAATATGATTTCTCCAATGGCTCTTGGCTGATCTCTCTCCTCTGAGATCTTTATGAAGAAGATAGTCACGGTGTCACCTTTTGTCATCTTTGTTATTTTGAAGCTGGCCCTTCAATGTAAGGGCTTGAGTAGGTGATTGGCTTCCTTGTCCTGACGTCATCTTCCTTCCATTCATTGATAGGTGTCTTTGGTAAACCCTTTTGTATTACCCACAATAAGTCTTCCTCCGAAGTCTTGTCTTCCAAGAACTTGAAGTTGCTTGATCCATCAAGCTTATCTTTCATCATAATTTTAGATTCTTCACAACCCTTTGTCAGCTGGGCTAGAAAACCTAACGGCTAGGCTAGGCTAGCACTTTTAGGTTTTATTGGACTTATGACTGCTAACAATAAGCCTTTGAAAGATAAGAGGACACTGGTGAGCTGAAGAGCTCCTTCAATGAGTTGCAGAAATCCTGATACTGAAATTTTTGTAGAATTTAGCAAAACCCTAGAAACCCTAGGACCAAAATTTCAAAATGCCCGGAATTTTGATCTAAAGCTTGCTGGAGGTGCGTCGAAGGAAGCCGTACACTCCTATGCCAAAATTATCCCCAACGTCCAAGTATTAACGGCTGAAACTAAGAAAGGAGGGCCGTACGGAATTTCTGGGAACCCTAGGAGGGCCGTACGGTTTTTGCAGAAGTGAGAGAGGATGGCTGAAAAATGTTTGTGTAATGGGCTCTTCAAGACCTATCCTCTGATACCATGTTGATTTTTCAATAAGTTAGGTTAAGCATGAAGTTCATTCCATTTTATCATTTAACCATAACCATAAATGTTGCAGCAACCAAGATCACAAGAAGAAGCACCATGCACAAGAACACAAGATGTATCCTGGGAAACCTTCTCAACAAGGGAAGAAAACCCAGCCAAATCCTTTGCTATATTCTTCAAGAGAAAGACCTTCACCACCAAGATAAACCCTAGCACACAAGAGGGTGCTTCAAACCCTAGAACTCTAGCGCCCAAGAGAGGTGCGCACTTTTCCCAAAGTAGTATACTTGCTGAAATTTCCAAACTCACAAGAAAGATATGATTCCACAATGGGGAATCTTCTTTTACTTATATTAGACTTGTCCTATCAACAAAAGTGTCTATTGGCCCAACAGGGCCGACCTCTCTAAGTCACATTATAATTAATATTAACCATATTAATTATCTTTTACATTTATTATTAATCACATTAAGGTGGGGCCGACTTGTACCCTTTACATAACAAATAGGGTTACAGGCAGGTTTGACTCTTGAACAATATATAGGAAAGGATTTGATACACCCAGTAGTGCTCATCCACTAGGGGCACATCCATAGGGATGTCATATCTCTGGTTCACTGCATTACACAGAAGAACCAGATCTTCACACGTTCACCTGTGCTCGTCCACAGACACGTCCACTCTACAGATCTTCTTTCCCACTGCCTCACAGAGGAGAATCATCTAGAGTTTTCTCGTCAACTCTGCTGCTCTGAGGAGGCTAATACATCATCTTCATTTCTGTTCACATGACGATGCACCCAACACTTTGGGATTTCACACGTTCACCTTGTGCTCAGCCACATGCACGTCTAGCTCAACAGATCACCTTTCCCACTGGATAATCATCTGGAGTTCTTCTCAACTCTCTAAATGGAGGAGGTCATCTCTACGTTCCTAGCTCTGTCTCAGGCAGGAACCACGTACCCTTCTTAGGGGCTTTCTCTCAGGTTTGTAAGCTGAGAGAAAGACTCGCATAGCTGCAATGATCCACATCTCACAGGTTTGTAAGCTGGAGAATGTCTCACATAGCTGCATTCATCAACACTCCCTCTCAGCTAGGGAGGCATTTTTCATCATGCCAAGTCTCACACGGATGTACTCTGAATTTTGTTTTGGTTGGAGTCATCAATACTCCCTCTCAACCAGGAAGGCATTTTTCACCAAGTTAGTCTGGTGAAGATGTCTATAATCTGCTCATGTGTAGGAAGGTACTGCATGTGTACGATTTTCCTTTGCATCATATCTCTGATATAAGGATATTTCATCTCATCGTGTTTCGATCCATTAGGAAACACTGGGTTCTCAAGGAGAATTACACACGACTCTTGGTTATCATCATCATGGGAGTGAAAAACTCAAGGGAAATTAATAAGGTTGGTTAGGCCAAATTAATAACCCGAGGAAAAAAAACACTCTATGAAAGAGACTCCTCTAATGATAAAGTCCTAGGCAACTAACCTAAACTATGATCCATGCAGACCCATTACATTATTATCCCATGCAGGGGAGTGGAAATTCCAATTACTAAATGAAGTGTTGAGGCCAAAAATGCCTTGTAGAACCAAGAAGTCTTGAACTTGGTAGCACCATTAGGTGCATATCTTCACGGCACATGGAGTTGACTCCCTAGTTGAAATAGGTCGTCAACAGTTCGATTGTGTTTGTGAGCTTCTAAACACATGTGGGAAGTACTTTGTACCATGTACCATGTACCTTATGTCTAATTTCACTTTGACTTAGGAGATTTAAGTCAAAAGTGAAATTTAGTCATTTTAGCCTAAAATGACAATTAATTCACTTTGTGGGTGAATTGAGGGACATAAAGTGAAACTATGGAAACTTAAGTAAAGTGGGATTTGAGTTGAGATTCTTTTCAGATGATCTCAACCATTGATTAGGGATGAGATGAGATGATCTAATCCACTCATATTTTAGGTTTCCTTATGCTTCCTTAATGAGGACACAAGGGCAAAGGAGAGGCTAATTGTTCACTTGATCACCTTGAGACTTTGGTGAAGAGTAGAGAAGTGAGGATTCAGGGTTTGGAGCAGCAAGCTTGGGCGCACATGTTCATGGAGGGGCTAATTGTTCACTTGATCACCTTGAGACTTTGGTGAAGAGTAGAGAAGTGAGGATTCAGGGTTTGGAGCAGCAAGCTTGGGCGCACATGTTCATGGAGGGCGCAAGGCAGGTTGGAGCTTCATTTATTTTGTGTGAGTGTATACACTAGTGGGAGGGCACACTCTTGGAGTGAGGGTGCAAGCTAGCAAGTAGCATTTGGAGTGGAGCTTCCTTGGATCTATTTTGTTGGTTGTTGAGAGGGCAATCAAATGGTAGTTTGAGTGCAAGGGTTCATCAAACAACAAAGGCAAAGAGCAAGGGCGCAAAGCATCTTCAAGCAAACAAGAGTGAAAGGGGGTGCATATCCCAAGGAATCGATTGCAAAGCCTTAGAGGAGCTTGCAAAGTATCAGGTTCCTTTGTATTTTTCTTTCTTGTTGTTCTTAAAGCTTGAAGCACTCCATATATATACATTCATCTCAAGTTGGTTTTTCCCGGGGGGTTTTTATCCAGGGTCATGTTGACCAAAAATACCTGTGTTCATTTTCATGTATGCTAGTGTTTAGAACAACATTATTTCATCTCTAAAAGATCTCTAGGTGTGTTATATAGCTTATGGTATGCATGTGCTAACATATTGTGACAAAACTACATGCTAGAGCACCTTAATGGCCTATGTAACTGTAACAGAACAATAAAGAAGTTACTAAACAGTTTGCTGTTATAAAACAACAACAAACCCTTGTTTGACAATTGAAACTTGGAGCCAACTTAAGGTCAAAGACAAACCTAGTTGGAAGCTTGTTAGGACCTGGAAAATCTTCAATTTACAAGAGAATTTCTCACAATTGATCATCAACAAATGACCCTCCATGCTCTTCAAATAGAGATCATGGACCAATTGGGTGTGTTATCCCCAATTTCTAGGGATAACTAGGAGATCATGTCTCGAGGCCCACTAGTCCTAGACATGGAGTACCGAGAGCAGGATTGACCTGAGCATGGCCCTGGAGGGCCCATCTTTCTTTTCTTTCATTAGACTTGTCCTGTCAACAACAGTAGCATCCATCACCTTTGGTTTGGACTTGTATCGGAGAAGACTCTTGCTCCATGAGGTAATTGGTCCAGGTATCATGGTATGTGTCATATTTGATCATTATAACCTTTAGATATATGCATCAAATTCCTTTTATATCTGACGACTGCTTGGATCTTACATTAACCCACTTGACCATGGTTGGGGTAATTGACAGGGTACCCTAGCAAGCTTGTACCCATAGGTTTTGGTTAGCCACCAGGGGGGATTTTGAAGGGCCATCGTCCGCTCCCATCATATCATCACTCTTACATCTTATCTCCCACTCATCTATCCCATTCCCCTAGTCCGAACATTAGGATGACCTGTTTGTGGGGTTACACCTTATCTTGTGGGAAGAAGGGGCTAAAGGCCCAGGAGGTAAAAGTAGCTGGTAAGAGATAAAAGCTATAAAAAATAAAACCTAGAGATGCCTCGCCCAGGGATCCTCGAGAAGGCAATAAAAAGCCTCTCAACAAGAAACAAGAGGGACCCCAAAAAAATGACAAAACAAGACCTAGCCAAGAGGATGGGGGGTCTCATCACGAGCCACCCCATTATGTTCATGGGTACCTAGCAGTATGACATTGCCATTATCTGGTTACCATGCCAGGGCAGTGACCTTTGGTTGCATGGCCAAGGGAAAGGGGGTCTCATCACGAGCCAGCCTTATCATCTCTGTGAAAGTACTTGTGGGTAACACTGTCAGCTCTGGTCACCATGCCAAGGCAGTGTCCTCTAGTTAGACATTGAAATAAAAAGAAAGAAAAAGTAATAAAGGAAAGAAAGAATAAAGGCAATGAAGGGCTTGGAAAGAATTGCATCCATGACAGGTACAACTCGCCTCCTACAAAGGCACCCACAGATAATATCACCCTGGTCTTTCACTTTGCCTGTATGTCTGGACATCCTTTGACCATACCACCTCATGTTATGTGGCTTGGATGATATCCTCTGGAAACTTTCCTTTTCTTACGGATGCTGGCCCAATAGGGCATTTTGTCTTTTTCTTCAGCTTTGTATAGTAGGTCATTGTAATGTCTTTGAGCTATTGGATGATATGCTAGGGGTTTTATGCATGTATTTGATAAAATTAATGATGAAATATGATTGACATTGCTATGATCCCTAGGACTAATGAGCCCATGGAGGGCGAAGTTTTTGATGTGCAGGACCATGCCCGACGGACATGTACCAAGTGGACTGGTACACATGGGGAGATGATTAGTTCGGACCTCCATGGGGCTGAAGAGCCCATCAGATGGTTGCTAGGACCTCATCTGGGGCAGAGACAGGACAGTGATTGATCGAGCCTTTGCACGAGAGAAGAAGAAGGACATTTTCATCCAGGACGCCTTGGTTGAGCCCAGCCCTAGGGGGTTGACCCACTGCAGGTGGAACGTGTCCCTCTGATGGCCCAGGACGTCATCTAGGAGCCCCTGACGTCACCTCCAGTGTATGGCACCTTGACAGAGCATTTTGGCACGTGTGGCAGAGTTTGGAGGCCCAGAGAGGGCCAATGTTTGTCATCTAGTGCTATGTTTTGCCCTAGAAAGGGCCAATGTCTCCCTCAAAGGGGCTAGACGACTTGCTTATTGCTCATTTAGGGTTTCTTTTAGCAGTTTAATGTAAAATAGTATGATTTTTAGTTATTAGCCTTGTCGACTATTTTAATGACCTAATTTTAATTAAAGGTCATGAGATACTATATATTGAGGATGTTTTTCCCTCATTTGGACATAACACAATTCACTCACACTTGTGAGGTCTGATTTTTGCGCCCTTCTAGGGTATATCTTCTTTCTAAGTGAGGCGCACTTGTTATTGGAAGGATTTTTTGGCATCTTTTGGCATTTCTCTCCAAGGAAGGTTTCAACTAGGGTTTGCACATGCTTTCTTCATGATATGTAAGTGATTTTCTTACAAAACTTCTTGATTGAATGGTTGTAGGTCTAATTTCTTGCATTTGCTTATTAAATTGCTGATTTGAAACCCTAGGTAACAAGCACACAAGTAGGTCATTGTTACATGTCCCCTTAGAGAGAGATTTTTCAGCCATTGAAGAAGAAGGATTGAGCCTAGCCTTTGCTACACTCATCTTGCTTCTTCCCTTAAGCTAGCGTTGAAGTTTATAGGTTGAAAGAGGGTGACGTTCTAGGCCTAGGTTATCTACACCTAGGGCCATCATCTTCTAGGGTTTGAAAGCCTTGTCTTTACAACACTTTCTTTCACCTCACCCCTTAAATTCATCATTTATGCTAGCCATTTTGCCAAGTTGACCTAAGGAAGGAGGAAAGAGCACGAGGCCTTGCTTAAGCAATATCGGAGTGAGCCTCTTTTCCCTAGGGTTTTGATTCTAGGGCCCTGCCTTTGCAGCACTTTAGAACCCTTCTCTCTAGTCTTTAAGTCTTCATCCTTTCAAAACCTTGTGCCCTTATCTTGTTTGACTCCATATACCCTAAGGCACTGATCTCTAGCCTCCAACGTTGAAGTCCTAGTGTACAAAACCACTTTCAAAACTCTAAATTTTGAAACCCTAACGAACAAACTAACCTAACTAAGGCTGACGTCACAATTGGTTATCTCATCTTGACGCAGCAAAAGTTGAATATAAGCAATTGAATGATGATTTGAAGCATTTATTGAGCAAATTGTTGATTGAATACATTGTTAGCTTGATCATTTTGATAGTTATTAATGAATTGATGCTTTTGCCATAGCTAATTGATAAAACGTCGACTTCATTAGTATCTATTGTTTTACATTGCTTATTAATTGATATCAGATAGTCATTGAAGTACTAACCCATTGAGTTATAGCCTGCATATATATTGTATCATTGTTGTCTTGTTCCGGGCAGGTGTTTTCATTTGGGCATACACTTCTTTATTGGCTGATTAGTCGGACTATCTGACTTTGGTGGTAACCTGCGAGGGAGAAACTTTGATCTTGACTTTATACCTTAGCCTCTTCAAAACCCCAGGTTGCCAGGGACGTCTCCCCTGGGCTAACCTCCTTAAACAGAAAGAACCTCCCCATTGAGGTGACATTGGGTGGGGAAGGTTCCTGTTACGCCAGTTTGACTTGTATCCTTTAGCCTTCGACCTAAACTACAAACTGTGCGATAACAGGGTGTTAAGCCACGGATCAATGTAGCCGTTAAGATCGAGGAGAATATGATTCGTCAGATCAGTCTATGTCGGGAACATATCGTGACCGTTGGATTATAAATGCACACTAATTCATGCTAAAGAAACACACTTTAACCCAACGATACATTAGACCAAGTTGATCTTAACGAACTCCTAAGTGTTTAAATATCCTAACATCCCCCTTCAAGAACAACTTGGGATAGGATTGAAGGATTTACTAAAGCGACACAATAGGAGAAGGAAGGAGGCATTAGAGCCCATCCCCCCTTAATGACAACTTCCTAAACTCCTATTATAGATCGAAGTTTGGAAAACTTCCCTTCTATAAGAGACTTTGTGAAGATCTCTGCAACTTGATCTTCTGTAGGGAAGAAGAGCACTTCAATAAATCGATCATGAATGAGCTTTCTGATGAAGTGCATGTGTATCTCGATGTGTTTGTTGTGCTGATATTGCATTGGATCTTTGGCAAGCCTGATGGCACTCTAATTGTCATACTAGAGGGTGGTCGGATGCTGTTGTTGGAATCCAAACTCTAAAAGTATTTGTCGAAGCCACAAGGCTTCTTGACTTGCATTAATTGCTGCTCGGTACTCTGCTTCTGCTGAAGAAAGAGCAATAGCCTATTGTTTCTTACAAGCCCAAGTGATAGGTCCAGAAGCAAGGCTAAAAGTATAACCTACAGTAGACTTTCGATCATCAGGGTCATGTTAAATCCTAGATTTTCTCACTTTGAAATCCTGGGGTTAGGGGCTAGTGTTGTTTTCATCTACTAGCATTCATATATTTTCAGAGACAACACTTGATCACGCCGAGGTTGCTTCCCATTGAGGGTAGGTACAAAGATTGGTTAAGTAGTGGTTTTGCTTCAGAGACAGATTCGAATCAGTTTTCCATGGTTTTGAGAGAGAGATTGCTGCTTTTAGCCAACCCCCTATTTTTTAGGAGTTTCCTATTTTTTAGGAGACACTGTCCGGAGGCTCGCATGACATTTCCGAGCATATAGTTTTGTTCCGGGTTGCATTCTGAGTCCAGTGAACCCTTTCCGGGATGTTGCACATGTATTTTCTATTTTTAGTAGTTGGAGATTGGGGGGTCAGATGGTGATTCCGATGGAATTTTCAAATTCCTTGCGAGAAAATTAATCCGATGAGTATATTTCCATTGACTTACGAGGATTTTCTATTTTTAACGATCTCTATTTTTAGACATACTATTTTGGGCAATGGTCTCTTGGTGGTCCCAGACACATCTGTGGCATTTCCAAAATTTTACGCAGATTGCTATTTTTGGGCATGTCTATTTTTGGCAGGGGTAGTCACCATGTTGGGCGACACATGGTAGACTCCGGAAATGACAAGCGGTGCTTAGTTGGGATGGATGAGTAATGAGGATGGGGGCGCCCACCTTTTTCTCTCTCCTAAGGGGTGCCTACCTTTTTTATCTCCGTATTTCACTCCCTCACCCACTAAATCCCTAATTTCTCTCCCTAATTCATGCTTCCCCTAACTTCACTTCCCAATTCCCCTTTTCTCTCCACTCCTCCCACTTTCCAAGGGGGTGCACCATTATTCATGGGGCCTCACCTAACTCATGAGGCGCCCTCCCTAACCTACCTCAACCACTTTCCACCTTTTTCTCCCTAACTCCCTCTAGATTCTCTCCCCCTCTTCTCTCCATTCACTCCTCAATCAAGAGGGGCACACCTCTAACCCAAGGTGCCCTCTTTCCTTAGTCATCATCTATATATTGAAGTGCTTTTGATTGTTCAAGGGTTGGATGTTCTACTTCAACAACTCTACACTTCAAAAACTTCTCTTCTTCTTCTCTCTCTCTCTAGCTTTCTGTTTGTATGTAGGGATCACTACTTCACCATTTTTGTACCTATTTCCTTGACGCAAGCAGCCTCAAAACACTCGCAGAAATAAACCTTTGATGTGCTTGTACCGGGCCTTATTTTCTTGTTGTTGTATTGGGTTGTGAACTGTTTATTTTCAGAAGTTTTTAGCATATCATATGGGCAATTATTGTTAAAATTTCAGACCCCAACCCAGTTTCAGTCTCGCTGATTTTTCAGCCAAAGTTAAATGCCCAAACCCAGTTTCAGCATATAAAAACTTAGCAGAAAATAAACTTCAGAACTGAAACATGAGGATTCTGAACATCGTTTTCAACGCAGAAATAAAATATCAGCAGTATGCAAAACTCAGAAAATTTAGACACAAGAATTTTCGGTCTAACTTCGACCTTGGAAAAAACCACAAGGGGAAAACCAGTGAGAGAGGGCTTTTTATTATTATTGAGCTTCTGAACAGTCCTGGAAAATGCTCCTCGATTTCTGTCCCAGAAATCCATACAACTGTACGACTGTCCCAACAATTAATGCTATACAGACTGTCTCGAAATTCATGCCAAAACTCTGCTAAGACTGTACGGAAAACCCAGCATGAACAACTCCTTGAAAACCGTGCTATACGACCCTCAAAATTCGTGCCAAACTGTATGGACTGTACGAAAATACACTCAGAAATTAATTGCAGCAGTTACCTCGATTTCTGTGCCAATAAATGGCTGTACGACAGCCTTGGGATGCATGCCAAACTCCTAAAAAATTATTCTGCTGTCTCCCTCAATTTCTATGCATGAAAAATGGCTGTACGGCCTCTAGAAATCCGTACCGTACGGTCTGCATTAATGGCTGTACCTTGTCTTGATATCCGTGCTAGCTTGCTGCCTTGGGATGCGTGCCCAGCTTTGCAAATGCTGCCTCTATTTCTCCAGCTCGACCTCCTCTCTTTTCTCTCTTGCTCTCTCAACAAGAAATGAATGAACTACCCAAGAATGGGCGCGCCCTCTTGCCCTAATCGACCTCATGAGGGAAGGTGAGGGGTTTTCTAATCTAACGGTTGAGATTAGATTAGACGAGTGGCTGAAATTAGGTGTCTTTTCACTCACCCTCACTTTAGTCATAAAGTTATCTTTTAATTTGCATCTCACAAATTAATTTGACTAGGACCCACATTAGGCACTTTCTCCCCCTTAGGCGCCTAGGGAAGAGAAACACTTGCCTTGGTACTTTATTTTAATTAAAAATTTAACACTCCCTCATACCGAGGAAAGTGTTACTCACCACTCCAAGTTTGTCTCTGAAAAATACAAACTTGCCCTTGTTCAATGCCTTGGTGAGTATGTCTACATCCTGCTCCTCTATAGATATGTACTGTAGCTCCACAACTCCTCTCTGAACATAATCACAGATGAAGTGATACCGAATCTCGATATGCTTAGACCGGTCATGAAAAACTAGATTCTCCGAGAGTTTGATACAACTCTGATTATCACAGTAAATCACGGTAGGCCTCAACTGCACACCGATCAATCCCACCAGCATCTTGCGAAGCCAAAGGGCCTCACAACTAGTCTGACTAGCTGCCATATACTCAGCCTCTGCCGAACTCAAAGCCACTGACTTCTACTTCCGACTGAACCAAGACACAACTGCTGATCCCAATCCGAAGTAGCACCGTGAAGTGCTTTTCCTGTCA